>JAHZNP010000425.1:0-61881 GCA_020615345.1 Triops cancriformis | reverse complement strand
TCGGCAATCTTCTTACACGCTTTTGATTCCGTTTTATTCCGACGCGGACTTCTGGCGTCATTTTCGCATGACACGCTCAACCTTCAAGAAAATCATTGATTGTCAGATTGACTCGGGGTTTATGAAAGAAGTTACCTACCACGGTGGTTTCGATCCGGTGCCATTGGATACAATGCTTTATATTACCCTAATGTATCTTTGAAACCAAGGAGCCATGCGCCTCATCGCCGATAAGTTTGGATATACCGAGTCCACCATTTCAAACGTGGTGCACACAGAATGCCAATGGTTTTTTGACAATCAGGCTCGCTTCGTAAGATGGCCAACTAATGCTAATGCTCGCGTCGTAGCTCGAAGTTTCCAAAGGAAGTGTGGATTTCCTGGAGTTATTGGAGCTATCGACGGTTGCCACGTTTCAATTCATCCACCATCAGCGAATAAAAAGGCGTACATGAACTACAAACGTACCCCTAGTATCGTGTTAATGGCTGTTTGTCTTCCTGACAAGTCATTCTCCTATATATTTACGGGGTTCCCAGGTAGTTGTCACGATTCCTACGTCTTTCAGCGGTCGTCACTCTTTAGACGTCTCAACTCTGAAAATTGTGGGCAGCTCCTGAATTCAAAAGCCTATCACCTGATTGGGGACAGTGCCTTTCCATTAAAGAGTTGGTTGCTGGTGCCGTATAAGGGGCGAGAAAATCTTACGGATTCACAACGGTTGTACAATAAGAAGCTATCAGGCACAAGAATGCCAATAGAAAACGCGTTTGGCGATGTAAAAACCAGATTTCGCAGGTGCCAAAAGATTCATGCAAAAATAGATAATTGTGTTAAAATTGTTGTAACTTCTTGTGTACTTCACAACATTTGTATTCAGAATGGTGACCTCTGTGTTGAACGCATAGATCTTGATGCCAACGATGGTGTTGATTGTCAGCAAGGAAGTACTGAAGTCTCTGTTAGTGGGCAAGCCAAGAGGGAGTCTGTGAGGCAGAAACTTGCTAGGAGAGTTTTGTAAATGCATGTTATGTACTACTGCGTTTCTGTAAATTTGACTTTGTAACATTAGGACACTAGAATAGTACATGTTGATTACATCTTCTTATAATACGACACATGTTGAATTTATCGAAGGAAAATTAATTTTCTTCAAGGTGCTCGGTTATGTAGAGTACAGCAATTCACAGCTCTGCAGTTATGCAGGGTAGATAATAAAAAATAAAACGTTTAACAGGATTTTTCGGTTACACATAAACTTGAAAAGTAATCTTATTCAAGTGCTAAGAGGGGATAAACATAGCTCAATTAAGTTCACGGCGAATCAGTCGATTCGGAATCAGAAGATTCCTTTTGTTTTTCGTATTTTCGTTTGCTTTTCTTTTTCTTTTTTCCTGAGTCACGTTTGGTCCGCAAAATATCCAGCAAAGAGTTTGTGGCTTGCATTTTGTCTTCGTGCCGCTTCTGCTTTTTTTCTTCCTTTTCCCTTTCTCTATCTTCTCGTTGTTTTGCTAACTGCGACCTTTCTTGCCTTGATTGTTGTAAAAGCTCGAGAACTTTATCTGTTTTTGAAGCCCGTGAAGGTTGAGTTTTCTTAATAGGGCGTGACGGGGTATCCAATGGGTCGTCCTCATTTTCGATCTCGTCGTCAAAAACTATAAATAAGAAAAAATAATGAGAATTAATTTGCACGTTTTCGTGGATCTCACCCATGCTGCTCGTTGACGGTCCCGGTAAATTTCTGCTTTGCTCCCGCGGTTTCTGAACATCCAACAACGAATCACCGAGGTACTGAGGGTGAACGTTATGTCCCACCCCGAGAAGACGCGTTGATTAATCTATTAATATTTCAGTTGAATAAAATACCACTAACCAATAATCTCTTGAATTTCTTTGAAATACGGTGGAGTATTCTGAAGCACGTCTGCGCCACTTCCAGTCTTCTCAATGTCTTTGACATAATTTTTGTAGGATTTCATCAGATTCTGCCATTTCTGATCCACCTTAACTATGGGATTCTCCCCAAGATCGTAACCGGCCTCCGTCATGGTATTCGCAATTATTTTCCATACACTCTTTTTCCTAGTTTTATCGTCATTCAGTGCGGCCCAATTTCTCTTTACTAGACCTCATAAAGAAGTTAATATTTGAAGGTGTGTATACATATATATGTACATTTAATACCTAAAAATAACAAAGTCGCTTTGTCGTCAAGAGCTTTGCTAGCCGCGTTTTTCTTTCCTGTCCATATCGTCTTCTTTTCTTCATCCTCAACGATGTTCGTGACGTGATTCTCATCATTGTTGGAGTTCGGGACGAGATTCTCATCATTGTTCGAGTTTTCTGCAAACTGAAAAGTTCCATCGACATCGACGATCTCGTACACGTAGGTTGCCATACCTTGGAAAGAATTGAATTGTGCGAACCTAAACAGTCGTCTGTTATTAATTATATTATTAATAATAACATTTTGCATTACCTGGTGTAATTTGTGTAAACCTTCGTTCCTGTTGTTGTTGTGCTTGTCTTAAAACTGTACTGAAGAGTAGAATAGAAGACGGCAATATGCTTTTTAAGAGCGATGCGCGAAGGTCAAGTTGTAATTTCACTAGGGAAATTAATCTTATTCTGAAACGCCGAAAGACGTAAAGACACGGCGGAAAAGGACAACAAATCTCAGGGGAACGAAAAGAGTTTTCCACGAAAATTACACGATGTATTTCGCAAACAAGGAAGTTACCTACTACATTCTTGTTCATCACTTCCAGCAAGTACGTAAAATCGTAACATGCAAGACGAATAAATCGCAAAAACTAACAAATCTTTACAAGCATGCTGCTCGTTAACATTTCATACTAAACTCGTTTCACAAATCCTATCCTTTTCTTTAAATAGGGAGAGAAGTTGGTATCATACAAAATAGGAATAAAAATTAATTTACGTGAAACGTCAGTATAGTGTTTCGACTTAACAACTTAGAATCTGATGAACCTGGATACTAGATTTTCAAAACAAATTTAAAAACAGGATAAGGATGAAGTTTGGCGATAAAAAATAAAAATTTAGAAGGATGCAAACACACGAACACACACTTTTTTGTTTACAAACAGTGACAGTGGGCGGGCTTTAGGACCACTTCCACGTTCAACTGTGCTCCTAGAGCACAGTAGAACGGAAAGCGTTTTTTGAATTAAGCGCGAAGACATCAACTTGTCCCGTACACGCCAAAATACTCGTTCTCGTCTACTGAGTTGTCGCCAAAATGAGCGTACTCTACAACGCCAAAACAGTTGCTGTCGCGAAAATTTGCCTCTACAGTTTTAATGTAGCAGGTTGACCACAGATGTATAGGCGGTAAAAAGAGGATTCAAACCAGCAATGAACCGCCAGTTAACATTAATCCCAAATCACCGCAGCTAACTGTCCAATAACCTCCGTGTCACCAGCAGAATAACCCAAGTTGTAACCGCGAAATTTTTGTAAGGGGATGAAGTTCCATCACTACCCAAGGTACCCCGCAGTCCTGCCCAACCTACCACATGGTGGGGGCACGTTGGTCAGTTTGACCGGTTCTAGTACAAATTAAGTATTAAAAACAAAGGCTGAGATAACTAGCTAGAAAAAATCACAAGATAACTAGGATGGCAGTGCTACTTTAAAACATCAAATTTAGTTTCATATAATTAATATATTGTCTCCCAGGCTCTCGAAAGCGAAAAAGTGATCGATGTGCCCCGGTCTCCCCTACTAGATAACATCCTGATACGATCTCACATTGTGAATAATTCACATTTATAACATGACATTACAATATTAAACTAGAGGCAACGTCAAATCCATAGAACATATTTCTGTCTTTTAAACCATTTGACCAGTGTTTGTGATACACCTACAATATTGAACTGGCGGTTAGCAGAAAGTCTGACCTATGTTGAGTAAAGCTCTTATGGTAAACTTAATCCATATTACCTGGTACGTATGATGTAATAGATGCCTAAACGATCATTTCAAATGCTTCTAAGAAGTTAGGGCCTATTTACACTGATGGGTTAAGGGGCTGAAGCCAGGCCAAGCTTGTGCCTCTATGGGTCTACTTGACTTCATTCAAGGACAAAGGTGGAGTCAAGCTATTTAATATGACCTAAGGAGGTGTTCATAGGAAATACAGTCTGTGTACACCTTCCTCTCCACAGCCCAGCCCCTTTCTTTCCTTGAATGACAGGTTAGGTAGAAACCGAGAAAGGCCGTTGGATCCCCCACCTTCTCTTAGCCCAACTTAAGCCCCTTAACCCGTCGGTGTAAATAGGCCCTTAAGGGTTATTCTCACCTGCAGCATAAGGGCGTAAGAGCTGCATAATTGAGGCACAAGGAAAGGAAGGCTGAACAATACACTTTCCCGGGTTCCAGCTATCTCTCATACCTTCATCGACAGAAAAGGATTGGACAAAAGAAGGGGAGAGCATTAATTCACTACTACGCTTTGGATTTGTCTCCACCTCTAGCTGACAAATGACTGCAGGTCGGCCCAGCGGAGCACAAATGAAGCAAAGGCACAAGGGCTTATGCTCTAGGTGAGAATAACCCCTTAAACAACTTGTATTTGTCAACATTGGGCTGACAGAACAACCATGTGACTACGAAATGTGTTTCCGCAGAAGTGCGTAAGTTTTTTTACCTTCATTAACTTACTGGTTTCGATGCTTGTTTATTATAAAGTTTTGAAGACATAATTCGAAAGAAATATACATCACGTTCAGGGTCGTACCGAGGATTGAGGATACGTATGAAGAATGGGGTCGTACCGAGGTTCAGGATACGTATGAAGAATGGGGTGAAGAATAAATGATGAAAAATAAAAGAATCAAGCGAAATCTCCCCTTTTTAACATTAGAACTTCATATGCAGCGTTAAATCTTCCTTTTCTTTACGTCATAAAGCAACCGCGTAACTCTGAAGAAGGAACTGAATTAGTTCTACAGCGGTTGAACCGTGCAACATGAACATAGCTTACTAAAAACGGAACATCCGGAAGGGCACGCCTTGTTGTGATCAATAGCTGGAAATGTGCCTTGCTACACGATCGGCCGTTGGCATTTATGTGAAAGCCTGGAGGACAAAAACGAGTGGTTGAACTTTGGCTTCTTGGTGTAGTAAACTGGTTTCCACTATTTCGAGGGCAATAGGTTCGAAGTAGGCATTCCAAGACTGGTATTGTGTAGAATATTCCGGGATCTGCGGCAAATGATGCTGATCCATCTGCAAAAAAATACTTATTAATAAAATTCAATGAAGGGAATTTGAGTACGATCTGACCTATTGGATAACGTGGTGGCTCAGGGGGTCCGGGTGGCCTGGCTGCCCCGCGTGGGAAACGTCGCAATTTATGGGAATTTAAGGAGAACTCCACTTCCGCAGAAGCGTAACCGAAGAAGAGAGTCAAAGCAAGGATTAGCGTTGCCTTTTTCGTTAGTTTCATATTGAATGTTTTCACCGCGACCCTCTGCTAGATAAAAACAACGATAATCTTGTTGAAAACTGTTCATTCCACTAGTTATAATGTAAAATGGGCAACGCTTGCACGTTGTTCTGAAGGGAAACAAGGGAAACATTAATCTGGAGAAACTGGAATCTTGGATAGGTAATTCTTTACAGTTGACTAGGAATTTCTAATACAGATCTCGTCCGCTTGTGTCATGAAGCGGGTAAGTGCAAGGAATACTTTAGGTTCCGTTACGATTGTTTGAGCATTGAAGTGGACTCGAGCTTGGCTTAGAAGACGAAGGAATTGTGTTCGTTCTTTATTTAACCTGCGACATTGAAATATCAGGTGTTTGAGATCCTGCTTCGCTCTTTCTTGGCATGGACATCCGTCTGTGGTGGACTTATGGATTCGTTTCAGAAAGCTTTTTGTAGGATAATGCGTGGTTCTGAGTTGGATCACCCTAGAGATGATACTCTTGGGAAGAGGAACTTGCATGATTCCTTGATGAGAAGGTTCTGGTATCAGACCACGAAGAGGGTTTGTGTTGCTTTCCCAGCGGTTCTTCCATTGTGCCATACGCTGGTCATCTATCCATTTTCTAGCCGTCTTTAGTGAGTTTGGGGATGGCATCAGGACTTTTCTAGGATTCGTCTAGCTCTTTCAGTGCTGGACACGTATCTTGCGTGCTTGGGCTTATTTTCGGGAATAGGCCATTTGTCCCAAACCTCAGAGGCAAAGTGCTTTAACAGCGTGCTTTCGAGGAGTAGGTCTAGTGGCGGCATTCCCGTTTCTACTGCCAAAGCCGCAGTAGGAGTTGAAGGTAGAGCACCTGTGATGGTGAGAAAGCCCTTTCTGTGAATTTGGACTAGCGGACGTAGCGCGGAAGTATAAATGTTGCTCCATGCAGGGTAAGCACATCTGATCTTCGACAGTACAGTAGCTTAAAAAAGGGAGCGAAGCTGCTTGCAGGTCACCGATTTTGAATTTCTTCCAAAAGTCGAAATTCTTTTAATGATTGCACTACATTGGGCGGCCAGGTAACTTACATGGTGGTTCCACTTTCAACGGGAGTCGTATATAACCCCCAAATACTTCACTGACTCTTTCGGTTGGATAATGGTCTCTTCCCACATTAACGGCGTTACTTGCTCATTGCGCTTGCGAGAAAAGTGGATTAATTCCGTTTTGTTTTGGGAAAATTTCAATTTTAACCGCTTGCCCCATTCCACAAGGCTATGAAGGTTGTTTGCGAGGAGATTAATGTTTTTTTCACTGGAGGTACCGGATACTATAAGGATAATGTCGTCTACGAAGGCTTGTGTGTTTGTCCGCTTACGTTTAATAGCGACCAGGCCGCTATTTATGTAGACGAGGAATAAGAGTGGGGAGAGGGGGGAACCTTGAGGCACACCCTTCAAGGTACGAAACATGTCGCTTTGATCTTTGTCCGCTGTTATATATACTTTCCTGTCCTCCAGAAAACTGTTAATCCATACCACTAATTTGTGGGGCACTTTCTGCTTTGAAGTTCTTCAATAAGCACCTCGTGATCGACATTATCGAAAGCGCCTGTGATGTCAAGAAGTAGGGCTGTGACCACATTGCCCTTGTCAAAGCTTTGCTGAGAGTGGATTGAGTTGCTGAGAGTGGTAAGTGCATCCGTCGTTGATCTGCCCGATCTGCAGCTTCATTGCATATTTGACAGAATATCGTTATTTTCAAGATAGGATTTCAGGCGATTGGACATTGCTTTCTCCAATATCTTTCCAATGACAGGGAGTAACGATATGGGGCGAAAACTCTTTATCGAACTGTGGATTGTCCTCCCAGGTTTTGGAAGAGGGAGTACTTTTGCTAATTTCCATGGGGCGGGGTGGTATCCAAGAGAGAGGGAAGCGTTAAAAATGTTGAGCGCATGTGGTCCAATAGTTTTCCAACATTTTTTAGAATTATCGCTTGAATATCGTCAGTGCCGGCAGCCTTTTTGGGGTGAAGGCCGTTTAGAATGTTAGGGATCGTCCACAAATGGCGCCACCCAAAAATCGCGAATTTTTTACCCACCCACCCCCTCGGTCACCTACCGTCACCTTTACCGTTACCCCACCCTCTAAAGTGGCGCCATCACCTGGTTAACCCCTCTCACAAATAAGAAAGTGGAAAAAGAAAAAAATTGGAAATTTTGTGTATTACACTAGATTTCCTACTTGTTAATTCTTTTTTAATATTTTACTAATAGGTAAAATTGGTTTGCACAGAATCACCACTTTTTGTTTAGAGTTACAGGATGGCGTCACTTTCTTGCCACCCCCCTCCCACCCTCTCTTCATCCCGCGTCATCTTTTACTGAACCCACCCACCCTCTCCCCGGGTGGCGCCATTTGTGGACGGCCCCTTAGTGATTTCGTCCATTGTAAAAGGATCTTCGTATGGTGATGTCCTTAGTTTCCTGGCGTGGCCGTGGGATTGTACGTTAAGTGGGATATCTTGGGATTTATCTTCTGATATTCCATTATAACTGTGAGGTGACGTAATTTAGCTTTGCTGTTACGTTTGAGAAAGGTTCGCCATTTTCTTGTCGAATGTGCTCCAGGCGATTGTTCAAATTAGCACGTAAGTGTCGATGCAAATTCCATAGGACCCTATTATCTGGGGTGTTCAATTGTGTTGCCCAGTAGCTTTCCTTGGCTTTTCTAGTTTTCGTGCGGTAAACGTTACGTATTTTTTCCATGCTTCTTCTCTTTGCGAACCTCCATGTGCGCGATATCGCCGTAGGGCGGCTGCTGTTTCTTTACATAGTCTGGCCAGCTCACCATTCCACCATGGGTTTTGTCGTGTTTCAAACCTTTTCTTCTGTATGTGTTCACACATCGCTTCATAAATGGATGACGTAAGTGTTGTGACTGCTTCGTCTATTGCCTGGGGGGTTTAGGGTTTCACGTATTGTGAGTTCGATTTCAATAGACTATTCGATAGGTAGGAGAGGAGTTATTTCCAGTTTGCTTTGTGATAACACCACTTGGTTTTCAGTTTTAGGGGTGAACCGTTCGTGAAAGTGAGAAGAATCGCTTTATGATCTGATTCGTTATAGTAGTTGTCTTCACTTAACATGGATCAATCCACTTGTGTGCTTAGGTTTAGAGTTGACCACGTCAAATCAATTGTGGATTTGTGACCACGTTCATTGTGAAATGTTGGTAAATCTCATGTGTTTAACAGGATAAGTTGATGTTCTTCAGTGAATTCATAAAGCTGTGCACCTGCCGAGTCTGGTGCTTTTCCTTCCCATAACCAGTGGTGGGCATTAAAATCTCCTGTAATGATCATGTTTCCACGTGTCCATATTTCATCCAAATCTCTGTGAGAAGTGACGTAGCTTCTACGGTGTGCCTTCTATATAGTGCAATAATTGTGACGGGATGGGTAATTACGTTGGGTAAACGGAGGACTACATAAAGTTCTGTTATTTCTACGACGTAAAAAGGGCTATGTTTCTTGAGGAGAAGTATTACTCCTTTATATTGGAGGGGGGGTTAATTAGTTCGAAGCCCGACACAGTTGAATATGGCATGTTTTGAGGTGGTTCAATAACCACTACTGTGTTGATCTTCTTCAATGCAGCCTCCCTAGTTAGTTCCGTTAGCTGCCCTGAGTTCTTCCGTATGTTCTGTATCAACAATTCCTTCATTTCCTTGTGTGGCTACTTGCTGCTTCCTGTTCAGTTGCATGTCTGGTTCTGGTGAGTTTTGCGGATTTTTCCATTTCCTTCATCCTGGTTGGGCATGTCTGGTCGAACGTGAAGTGATCCCCTTTACAGTTGATGCACTTGCGTTCGTTTCTCGTGCAGGCCCGCGTGTCGTGCGTTCCTGCACATTTTGCGCAGTTTGAACGTTCGCTGTGACAATTAACGGCCATATGGCCATAGGCTTGACACTTGTAGCACTGCAGTATCGTTGAGCGCCTTATCTCTTCTGCTTGGACAATGCCATTGAATGCCAATAATGCTCCTCTGGACAAGGTCTTCTGTTTTTCGGCCACAGAGCTGCACGTGTACATTATTGAACCATAGGCTTTGGTGCTCAAAGGATTGAGCTTCTTGGCTCTGTCTGCCGAAAATTTAATTTGGATATCGGAGTTCGTTTCCGAGAGTTCATTGCAGATCTCCTCCAAGGATTCTTCCTTGGGGAGTTGATGGAGGACCACACGGAGTTCAGGGTGTCTAGTGACAATTTTGACTGGTCCCAGAATGTTTAGGGTTGTGGATTGAAGGGCTGGTTCCACCTTGACTCTTTCTTCCTTACTCTTAAACGTCGGGAGTAATCGGTTCGTCTTTGTTTTCCTTGCAAAGATGGGTTTCGTCTCATTGAATATATCTATTATTATTTAGTATAACATAATTAATTAAATAATATAAAACTGTATTGAAACTACAATATGTAAACATTTCAACAAAGCCAAGTAGAAAGACCTTAAACATGAATATCTAAAAGCCTCCAGCACGAAATCTGTAGACCGATTTTATTGCCCCGCCAAAACGTGTATAATTTGTTCAGGAGAGATGTGAACACTTCTGTGAATTAAATGCTGAGCAAAAACTACAAGTCTTTCCTCTCCGGTAGAGTTAAAAGGCTAACCGTGGTATAGAGGAATTACTTGTTAAACGGCGTTGGCAATTTTGCCAAAACTACTCAGTATTTCCTTAAACATTCTCGACAATTAAGTTTAGCATTGTAATACCTAGTGAAAATCTTCGGGTTTTTCTTTAAAACTTTTTTTTTATCAATTTGTAAAAAGAAAATCAAATTTCAAATTTTGGGAGGAGATTTTTTAAATATACGATCTCAAGGTACACTAAAGCACCGTTTTCGAATTTATAAGCGAACAGAAAATTCAATAGGTCACTTACTTTCTGATTTATCCCCTAAATAGTTTTTTGTAATTTCCTATGTGACTACTACAAAACTGTATGTCGGTTTTCAATTCCGTTTCGTTCAAATAATACTTTCAATTGGCTCTAATGAACCTTGTATCGAACGTTAGAAATTGCTCTTCGGCAAAAAAAGTTGAAATTTGACTCGCTTTTTTACAAATTTAAGAAGAACACTGAAATAAAGTCTCGATTATGTGCACTAGATATCGTTATTCAAAACCTTACTGTGGAGATTTTTGAATGAAATACTGAGTAGTTTTGGCGAAATCGCTCATGCCATTAGCAAGTGCTCCCCCTATGTCACGAATAAGTGCAGCGTAGCCCTAAACTAGAAAAACTCCTTTACGCAGTAGCCGTGTTAACCGGCCAAAACTGGAATCAGACAGAAACATTAGGGAGAAATGGCGGATCGCATACTTGAAGCGCATATATTGTAAAAAATGACTATATCTGCTTTCATTTGCATAGGTGTGAAATAGGACTTAAACGGCACTGTAAACCGCTCCCCTCTTATGGGCGAATAACATGGGGATATTTCGGGAACGATTTCTCAAAGAGGTTGACATATTCGTATTTTATTTTGTGACAGTAAAGTTATGCTAGATACTGCGGATGATGAGTGATCGAGAATTTTTAAAAAACTTATTGTATAAATTTGGTAAAAGTCGAGGAACTTTTCAAGTTTTTACTGTGAAAGAAAAATCAAAATTTGGACGATCATACATCACTCGTATACAAAAAGAAAATTTTTAAAGCAAAAATCTTTAAAATTGGACAAACCGTTTTGATAAAATCGCTCCCGAAATTTTCAGAACTTTAGCTCCTGTATTGGGCTGCCATGCAGTTAGTTGCGGGTAACACGGGAAGCTCGCAACCAGTGCAGGTGAAGACCAGAAGGATTAGGCTAAACAAGATTACCTTCTTACATCGCCCGTGGCTAGCCTGTGGCGAAGGCCAAATAATACTTTCTAGGCATGTTTTTATTTCCGAAGTCTGCAAGCAAATTGGTCGACGTGCTTATGCTAAGCTTCGCCTACAGGACGATGATAGCCGTAAGAACACTATATAATACTCCTCTCTTACGGAACAATAGCACGGGAATTTTCGGGAACGATTTCTCAAAGAAGACAAGATACATTAAAAAATTTTCGTGACAGTAAAGTTATGCTTTGTACTGCGAATGACGCATGATCAATATTTTTTGCAAAAAGTTTCTTTAAATTTGCAATGATTCGAAAAATAGTTAAAGTTTTTTAAAAAAAGAGTACAATATCATAATTTGGCCGATCACCATAGAACAGATCGTAGCACCCGAATCATTAAAATCTGATATTTTGAAAACCTGACATGATCACCAACTTTCGAGCCACTTAGGTTTCGAGAAAACTTACTTAAAAATTAAAGAACGCTTCTTCTGTACGCAGAAATCAGAAAATATTACAAATCGTGCGAATCTTGTGCACGGTATAAAAATACAACACGGTTATCGCCAGCTCCCTTAGTCACGTTTAACCCAGTATCAGCCCTAATGGAAAGAATAGCCGTCGATGTAGTAGGGCCACTGCCACTAATGTACAAAGGAAACCGAAACATAGTAGTTTTTACAGATTATTTCACTAAATGGCCAGAAGCTTTCACTATTCCAGACCAAAAAGCAGAAACAATTGCCAAGATATTAGTTGAAGAAATAATTTCTCGCCACGGAACTCCTCGAACTCCTGGAAGCTCAAACCTGTAAGTTACTCAAAATTAAACAAGTTAGCACAACCGCTTACCATCCTCAAACTGACGGGCTGACAGAAAGATTCAACAAGACACTTATATCTTTGCTTAAACATTATGTAAACAAGTCGCAAGAAGACTGGGATTCATATATTCCATATGCTCTCTTTGCTTATCGTACAGCCACGCAGTCTTCTAGTCAAGATTTGTGCAAAACTTGCACGTCGCAACGCACTTCTCACGAAGATCATCACAATAAGGATAATGTTTATATGTAAATTCAACAACAGAAGGAATCTTGTCGAGTACTCTTTTTTGCACATTTTGTACGAGTGTTTAACCTTTAGTGACTTTTTTCGTATGTTTAAAAAGGGCGTATTTTAAAACTTCCTTGATTTAGAAAAATATAGCATGTGCCGGCTTAAAAAAGGCAATTTTGTGTATATGCAAAGAAAAACACAGAGATGGGGTCATTTGCAAGACCCCGCTAATTTTGTATTTCCTTTACTTTTAGCTTTACCGCATGCACAAAACTTGACCAAGGTGTCTTCTGAGGACAATTAGCACAAAGCCTTGAATAGCAGTTTCGAACCCGACGTTGGCGAAATGAGGTGGGCTACGGGAAATCAGAGCTTTTCGCCTGAGGTCTCAAGTAATGAAAGATAGGTCTCGATACAATGACCTTCGAGATCGAGATCAAGATCGGTCTACAATTTTTACAAATTTTTACAAATTTACAAATTTTCCCGAGACCGAGACCCTAGGGCCCTCGAGACCGGTCTCGAAACCGAGACCTGGTCTCGAGATCACAACCCTGCCTACAGATGACTTCAGTGAAGTGGCTATAGCTTTGCTAAGTGATGCGAAAGGTAATAAGTGTAGCTTATTGGTAACGTTAGGTAATACAAAATTGATTGTAGAGGTGCAAAGCGAGGGATCAAGCCTTCGCGAGACACCGACACCTTCAAGAAAGCGAAGGAAAGTTGAAGAAACTAAAAGCTTCCAGACATTATTGGAGCGTGATGCTAAGTACTTGGACCAGCAGCGGCAGATCTTCCAGGCTTTAAATGAGCGAAAAGAAAAAGAAGAAGCGTGGCGCGCTAAAGAAGATCCTCGTCAAAGGGAGGAAGAATGTCTTCAAAAGGAAGTAGAGCGTCGTCAACCGGAAGATGAACGTTCAGCAAGAGAAGAATAATTTCGCAAGAACGACGAAGAAAGAAAAGACAAGATGTTTGATTTGATGGCAAGGCTTTTGGGGGAAAAATAAAAAATGAGACGCTTGAAAAGAAAAGACGTTGAAAAGAAAAAGAAACGTTTACAACGTAACTTTTTAATACTCTCCAGTGCAATACAAAAGTGTAACTACATCACGATTTTGAACATTGTATTACTTAATTCATATTTGCGCGCAAAGCATTTCTGACTGCAACAGTTAATTCGGCTGCTGTTAGGCATGTTGCTTCTGATTCCTCCGGACGTCGTGAGGGATCGCTGGGAGGCATTGTGAAGCAGGAGTCAAAGAGATCACCTTGATTTTCAAAAAATATTGTGGAGGATGCAGCAGGCGTATGCAACACGATTAATTCTCTTAATGTTCGTGTCATTTCTTTTAAGAAGGCACCTCCAACGGCCTTTTAATTTGCCGAAGGCCCTCTCGATACCCATTGTATTACTGCTGAGGATGTTCTTAAAGCTCTCTTCTTCGGGCGTTATGCCATGTGTAGGAAACGGTTTCATCAGCCAAGGCAGTAGCGGATAGGCTGCGTCGCCAATAATATAATAAGGGAAACTTACACCAGCGATTCTTTTTGTGGTATTTGGAAACAACACCCTCTGCTTCCCAAGACGGTAAAGTTGGCTATTCGCAAAAAAACTTGCGTCGTGGACTGACCCAGGCCAACCAACATTAATATTTATAAAGCGTCCGTAAAAGTCAACAACGGCTTGCAGGACAATGGTATAGCTTCCTTTCCGAACGCTGTAGAAATCGCTGGCATATTCCGTTGGAGCCAAAATTGAGATATCCGTCCCATCTATTGCATCAACGCACTTCGGCATTTTTTTGCGTTGGGATCCTGGAAGCATTGTCCTTAAGATCTGGGCCGTCAGGAATCTAGATTATTCAATTGCCTAATAGCACGACTATACAGTCACAAGTTTCGTGGAATGCACGCCAGGCAGTGCTCCTTCCTATGCCAAATAGCGACCCGAGAGTTCTGAATAGGGGTCGTAATCGATTAAGCGAAGAAAAAAGTTATTCGATTATCGATTAGTTAATTGTGCAAATTTCTTTCATAAGTAGTCAAACGATTAGCGTGTGGTTAGTTAACCGATTCGTTAACAACGATTGTCATAATTCTCACATCTTAACTAGACCTTGTGTTTTGCAATGAAAATAATCATTTATTTTCATAAAGTGGCATTTGCAACTGTCGAAAGTACGAAAATAAAGTTTGAAAAAGTGTTTGTAATCATGAAAAAGAAACTTCCGAAGGAAAGCTGGTACACATTCACTATAACAGTCGTTTTAACTTCAAAACAGAACAGAAACACTTCAATCTTATTTTTAATAGCAGAGAAGTCAAAATGTAGTAGCGAGCTCCTTCAGGCTACAATGCACCTAACCGAAGTAAAGGGAATCGCATGCTAAACGGTGGCAGCGATTTCGTCAAAATTGCGAAGTATTTCATTAAAAATCCGGACAGTAAAGTTTTATCAACCGTAATATTTAGTGCACAACGTCAATACTTTATTTTAAAAATTCTTAATAAACTTGTAAAAAGCAAGTTGCAAAACCAAGGGAGTTCTTCAACTGTGACCTCTTTCCTAATCCCCAAGAAAAATCTTTCGTTACTTCTGAAAGGCTAGACTTAGACAAGCAAAGGTAACGCCTACCTGCTCAGGGTACAACACCCAAACAAGAGAACGGCCACAACAAACCCCCCTATGCCAACCTCCCACTGCGCAGGGAGGAAGACATGCTGCGGGTCACAAATGTTCGGCCGGCGCTGGCGTGGGATACCGCTAGCGCAACTACCGTGGCATTAGCACAGGGCCTTTTTAGTAGAGCCGCTTTTAAAAACTGCGACAAGGTTTAGCATTTCAAGGCAAAATATAAATCTTAACCCATATCGCCAGCCTTATATTTTACTCATAAATTTCTTCACTGCGTTCACCTCACTAGTAAACTACTTTTGACATAGATTTGCGTTATCACAGTCTCTTGTTGGCAGGTTGATACGGAGAGGAATCTCTCCTCTCGCCATAATGAGTAATTTTTCGGCATCAGTGAGCTTCTCACGTTGAAGGTTTCCAATATCTAGCTGTGTTGTAGCAGGTTCTGTCGTTGTAAGAGATTGATTTGCGACAGAGCGTACTAAACTAACATTTTCGGCACATGTCTTCATTGAATTTACAGGAGAAGCTTCTGTATTTCGTGGGCTTGGTGGTATTGTGACAAGACAGATTTCGGAAGTTTCCAATGCAGATATTGAAAGACTTCCATGATCTCCACCTTCATCCGTCATCGGGATGTCTGAGCTCACGATTTTGGTCTCTAGAATTGGGTTCTGCTCAACCATAAGGGAATTTCCGTGACAGAACGTTTCATTGACTACTGTATTTGAACAAATGGCAGCATCCACAACTGTCGAAGTGGATGGCTCTTTCCTACAAGTATTTCGAACACAATAACATGAATATTAACTAAATTTATAACAAGTAACAAAAATAACGGTTACTCAATGCTCTGTACTTATCGAAGGTATACAACATTAAAGTAATCATCAGAGATTTCTGAAGATCTGAATCTTTCTCCTCACTTACCTAAGAAACGTTAGCATTTTCTGTGAAAGCTTTCTTTCATCTTTTTCACGTCTGGCCTTGGCTGCTTTGTTCTCGTGGCCAGATTTCTTTAGCTTCTTAGTATTGCTACTGGGATCATCCATTACAAAAATAGTTTAAGTGCTGATGTTATGGATCGCAGGACGCAAAAAAGACGCCATGCATTATTTGTTACTGCAGGCAGTGACGACACGTGGAGTGGCGGGGAGGGATCAACACACAAACCTATACAGAGACCTAAGCATGCTGAGAGCTGTGCCTGCGCCCATGCCAACCTGTCTTAGCGCATTCCCCTTTCAAAGGCTTGCTTGACGCTGTTGCTTGCCTCTGGCAGTCCTTTGCTCTGCATTTAGCAGGGCAGGCTTTTGTGCATGGTATAAGGTTGTTCTAGCGCCCTACGACTGATCATTGGACTCCTTTGGCGTCTTAAAATCAGTTTACGTCCTATTACCAGTTTACGCCCTACGATCGGTTTAGCGCCCTAAGATCAATTTGGCGCCCTGAATTCGGAAAATTTTATACGCACTTGCGTACTGTGCATATTGCTGGTTACGCCACTGAGTACAGCTGTAGTTTGTCGGCTTCCAGTTCAATTTCCTCATTTTCTTCAACAAACTTCGCCAGTGCAGTAAAATGAGTAAAATAATCTTGTCTCAGCTGGACTAGCATGACGGATAGTTTCGCAGTGAATTCGCGAACATGTTCAGCTTGTTGGTAGATAATTTTATCTTTGCTTTAAGCTTGATGTTCAATGCATTCAGAAAGGACATGACATCACATAAAAACATGAGGTCACATTGTCAGGAGATATAGTCTATTTGTGAATATTTAGCTAATAGCTGCTTCTCCAGAAGAAATCGTCGTATTTCTGGAAGAAGCGAGACAAACCTTTCAAGAACTCTTAACTTAACCATCAGAAACTAGCAAAGTCAACAAGGTCCTCAAACTCGCATTGCTCTGAAGTTTTGAGGCCTTCGACAAACTGACGATGAATCAGTGAACTCGTGTATCGAATATAATTCACGATTTTAATAACGACATCCATAACTTGCTTTAGCGCAGTGTTTCTTAACCTTTATTCCATGCGGACCCCCTAACTCGATCCAGGAAACACCGACGGACCCATCCTTGGAGACATTTAGAACCGAGTACCACACGCCAGATACCCTTATCAAGACACTGTTGAAAAAATCAATGCGACACTTGCTGTTGCTTGGCCCGAATAATTACATCAAACTGCGGCATCGTCTTGGAAAGAGCAATGCGCATGTCGTGTTGAACATCCAACCTGCTCCTGTTCTTTGTCTTAATATGAAGAGTTGAGAAGCCAGATTCGCAGAGGTAAGTAGTTGCGAATGGCACGATTGTTTGCAAAACACGTTCAACAAGAAGAGGATACACTCTCAACAAGGAACACCAAAAATCCACACGGCTCTTCGAGGCGAATTCTATCCGTATTAAGCCTTTTGTCCGGAGATCGACCAGTTCCTCTTTGGCTAAGTCTGTATCAGAATTACAGTTTTCATCGCAATCAAAGGGGTGTAACGTCGAGTTCGGGGCGTATGAAATGTGGTACTTACGTTTAGCCGGAGTGTATCAGGAGTTGTCCGCGTAAGGCGGCTTCCTACTGTAAAGGTTAACGGTAGCACGAACTAGACTCAAGTTATATCGGCACGATTGTATTGAGACGCCACAAGTTGAGATGGATAAGAACTGACGAGTTCGCACAATGGGAGCTGTCTTATATAACGTGGGGTTTGACAAACAAGGTCATAAACCGACAGCGCTTGCTTGGGTTTTAGGTAGGCCTTGTTTGCCGACAAAGGTGTCACAGAGTTGGGGACAGGGGCGGACTGGCCATTGTGACAAAGTGGCAGAGTGCCACTAGCGCCGTCATCGCAAATATCAAAATATCGCCGTACCAAAACACAGCCACGCGAAACCGCGGCTGTTGAAATCCGCCTTTGGATTTTGCCGTAAGCTCTGGCGCCGCGAAGGTAGCGCGTGTACCCGAGAAAGCTCGGATACACGCGCTAGCTTCGCGGCGCCGGAGCTTACGCAGCTACGCGAAACCGCGGCGCCGGAGCTTACGCAGCTACGCGAAACCGCGTCTGTTGAAATCCGCCTTTAGATTTTGCTTTAAGCTCCGGCGCCGCGAAGGTAGCGCGTGTACCCGAGAAAGCTTGGGTACACGCGCTAGCTTCGCGGCGCCGGTGCTTACGGCAAAATCTAAAGTCGGATTTCAACAGCCGCGGTTTCGCGTGGCTGCGTTTTGGTACCCTCGAGACACGGAACCTTTGTAAGTTGGCCCCTCTGAAACACCCCGGGTTATAAACCGCTCGTCAGCACTGCGAAACCGCGGCTGTGGAAAAGCACTTAAATAAGTTTATGTACAAAGTATATCAGCGCCTGACTCTATTAACAACGAAACAGATTGATATTCGACAGGTTTCAAGCTTGGTAAGTTTCGTTTAGTTATAGAAACCAGCCAAAGGTAAATAGATTTGCTGTTTTGGGCATTTTTGCTCAGGCAATGAGGATTCTGCTTTCGTAAACAGTAAATGAAGTGAACAACTTTTTTTCCTACGAACATATAAAGTTTGGTAAAAAAGCTTGGTAAGTTTCATTTAATAACAAAAACCAGCCGAAGGTAAATAGATTTGCTGTTTTGGCCATTGTGACAAAGTGGCAGAGTGCCACCAGCGCCGTCATCGCAAATATCAAAATATCGCCGTACCAAAACACAGCCACGCGAAACCGCGGCTGTTGAAATCCGCCTTTAGATTTTGCCGTAAGCTCTGGCGCCGCGAAGGTAGCGCGTGTACCCGAGAAAGCTCGGATACACGCGCTAGCTTCGCGGCGCCGGAGCTTACGCAGCTACGCGAAACCGCGGCGCCGGAGCTTACGCAGCTACGCGAAACCGCGGCGCCGGAGCTTACGCAGCTACGCGAAAGCGCGGCTGTTGAAATCCGCCTTTAGATTTTGCTTTAAGCTCCGGCGCCGCGAAGGTAGCGCGTGTACCCGAGAAAGCTTGGGTACACGCGCTAGCTTCGCGGCGCCGGTGCTTACGGCAAAATCTAAAGTCGGATTTCAACAGCCGCGGTTTCGCGTGGCTACGTTTTGGTACCTTTGAGACACGGAACCTTTGTAAGTTGGCCCCTCTGAAACACCCCGGGTTATAAACCGCTCGTCAGCACTGCGAAACCGCGGCTGTGGAAAAGCACTTAAATAAGTTTATGTACAAAGTATACCAGCGCCTGGCTCTATGAACAACGAAACAGATTGATATTCGACAGGTTACAAGCTTGGTAAGTTTCGTTTAGTTATAGAAACCAGCCAAAGGTAAATAGATTTGCTGTTTTGGGCATTTTTGCTCAGGCAATGAGGATTCTGCTTTCGTAAACAGTAAATGAAGTGAACAACTTTTTTTCCTACGAACATATAAAGTTTGGTAAAAAAGCTTGGTAAGTTTCATTTAATTACAAAAACCAGCCGAAGGTAAATAGATTTGCTGTTTTTGGCATTTTTTTGGTCAGTCAATGAGGATTTTTGCTTTCGTAAACAGTAAATGAAGTGAATAATTCTTTTCCCTACGAATATATAAAAGTGAAGTTAATCCGATTGAAACTGAATTATCCAAAAAGTTTCCTATCGCTAAATAATTTAGTGAGCATGGAAAAAAAGAAAGCCACCAACAAAGGCGGAGCCCAAAGGATGAGGGAGAAACGAGCCGCAGATTTGGAAAAGACCGGGAATTATCCCAAACAGCAAAAGATTAGCTTCCTAATTGCAGTAACTTCTGTTTTTGGTGCGCTTTTTTTGCTATAGCTTAATATACCAAAATAGGCCGCAGCACAGACCGAGATGTCTAATTCCTCCCAAGTAGACGATCCCACTCCTGCAATAGACGAACTATCTTCTGATAATCACGAAGCGCAAGGAATTGGCAACAGTAGTGAATTGGGAGCAGGCATGTCTTGCGAAAAAGCCAAAGAATCCTCTGTTTGCTCCACACCATCAATTACTCCGCAAGTTATCACTGCATCCGAGACACCCCAAGAAGTAGCGTTGCTGATGAAGACGATATTTTCAGTTTGCCCCAAAACAGTACTCTTCACCAAAAACTCGCTTTCATAAAAAGGCATCCTATTCAGCCTTTGTCATTTAGTGAGGTAGATTCTATGCCATACTTGCCCCAAAAATTGTACAGCCGTTCCCTCGTAAACGGAGGCGAAGTCCAAAGGTCCTGGTTAACGGTCAGAGTTGAAGAGAGGCAAATTAAGAGCCTCTATTGTAGCCTATGTGTTGCATTTTCTCGAAAGCCTTCCACATTCACGACTGGATTTACCGACTTTCGTCACGCGTATCAACTTGTCGAGCGTCACGAAAATTCTCAAACTCATCGTGACAGTGTTCAAGCTTTTATTATGCACAAACAGAACGTAGCTATTGATATGCTCATTAACAAAGATCTCGTTACCTTAAGAGCCTCGCAGATTCAAAGGAATGTTGACATTTTGTATCGTGTGTTTGAAATCGTCAAACACCTCGCTAAGCAGGGACTCCCTTTTAGAGGTCATGAGATCAGTCAATCCCTTTACAACCTTAATGACATGTCATCGAACCATGGAAATTTTCTCGAAACGGTTAAGTTGGTTGCCCTTTTCGATAGTGTTCTGAACGGGCATCTGCAGAAATCTGTTGAATTAAGTGAGAATCGAAAGCTCGCGCTATCAGGAAAAGAGGCTGTAAGTTCTGGTAGAGGAAATTTAGTTACATTTCTTTCTAAGACAACTGTGAACAAGGTAATTGAAGCTTTATTGGTTGGAGTGCGAGAAAAAATCATCCAGCGCATTGGTGGCAAAAAGTTCAGCATTCAGTTAGACTCCACGCAAGATGTCAGTGTAGTAAACCAAGGTATGTTAATAGTTCGTTTTGTTTCCAAAGAGCATCGAGAGGAAAGACTGCTAGCAGTTTTAGATGTCCAGGATAGCACAGGTGCCGGTATGCATAAGCAACTACAAGACTTCATCTCGCAACATGGCCTGAAGATGTCCAATATTGTTGGTATGTCTTTCGATGGTGCGTCCAACATGCGAGGTGAATTTCGTGGTTTGCAGGCCCAAATAGTGAAGGAGGTACCAAGTGCTATATTTGTTTGGTGTTACTGCCACATACTTAACCTGTGTATTATTGACTCTTGTCAGCCAGTCGACGCAAGCAAGTTTTTTGGTTTACTAAACAGATTGGCAACTTTTTTCGGCGATTCATGTAAGAGGGCAGACGTATGGAGACAACTGAGAAGCGGAAATTTTGGGCATGACATGCTGAAGAAAATTCAAGCACTAGGCAAGACACGCTGGTGGGCTCGAGAGAAGGCTGTACAGAGGATGTTTGGTGAGCCTGGAAGCCTATTTCTAGATACGCTGATAGCTCTTTCGGAAATAGCCGATTCGGGGAGATTTGACAGAAATGTAACTTCTGAAGCCGAAAGTCTAATGCTTGCTTTAAATACTTTCAATAACATCCTTGTAGCGCACGTCTTTTTGGAAATTTTCCGTATTTTTTGGCCAGTGTCGAGGTATTTTCAAACCAAAGGCTTGGATATCCTCACAGCTTACTTGATGATAGAACACGGTAAAGAATGTCTCCTGGGTTTAAAGTTTGAAAAGGTTTATCAGGCAGCCACGAAATTCGCTTCCGCAATGAATGACATGATCGATAATTCAGACGAAATCGATTGTGAAATTCAAGTTCCAACCGAACTAAAGAAGGTTTATGTTTCGAAAAAGAAACGAATGCCAGGAGAGTGTTCCGCTGACGAAAGACCTTGTGATCCTGTGGAACGTTTTCGGGTGGAAGTTTTCAGGGCAATAGTTGACAAGCTAGTCGTAAATTTGGATAAGAGGTTCACGAAAAATGCGGATTTAATAAAAGACGCGCAATTACTTGACCCTCGTCACTTTTCTCAGATCTCAAAAAATCCGGATATAATTGTTCCTGGCAGCTTAAACAAAATTGCCTCACAAGCGTCCGTAAACGCAGAATCTCTTAAAGAAGAACTCATAAGCTTTTCTAGAATTTATCCGTCACTTATCTCGCTTTTAAATGACGATCGTAGTGCAAAAGACCCGAACTACAGTATTACTGCCATGTTGAACGAGTCAGTTGAGCTTAATGATGATCTTGCCGAAGAGTGCTTATCTGAATCTTTTTTAAACGAAACACACGAAAAGAATGATCTGACGAATGTATGAAAGGTGAAATCGCTGGCTGTACTGGTAGATGTACGTTGTGCATATCGTGTGTTCATAAGATCTTGTTCCGGTACAATCTGTGTGCTTCGGCCTACACAAACTTATTTACTGTTTATGAGTACCTCCTTACGTTGTCTTTTTCACAAGTTTCGTGTGAACGAGCTTGTAGTAAACTAAAGTTAGTTAAGACTCGCTTGCGTGCTAATTTGAGTCAGCACCGTCTGGAGGCTTTGACGCTAATCAGTTTTGAAAGAGATCTAGTCGAGGATATCAAGTTTGAAGAGTTATTGAGTTCAGGTCGTCGAAGTTCCAGTCTAATGAATCGGTTGCTAACATTGTGATCTAATATATGTAATGTCTGTCTCACAATAAACCAGAATTTGTTCTTTGTATTACGTAAATCTTAGAATATTAAGCAAACTACTAGTAATTTATTTCGGTATCGAAGGCGCCGGTTGGGACAGTTTCCACACCTACCACCGGAGTGCCAGTCCGCCCCTGGTTGGGGAACAGTTTATGAGGGTGACGGCACGTAACAGCAATTGGGAAGGTTTTTGGAAAGTTAGATATTCTACGATTTTCGGTGTTACATTACTCCCCTTTTTCCCCTTGATGCGTCCTCGCATCCATAAGTTATTCCGTACGTGCTAGGAGTGTGGCCAGTTGTGATTGTCCCGTTGGGTGTATCTGCGCTGGCACTTCTGGTGGTGAATCGTTGGTAATGATTTGCAGTGGGACATCGTTCGTTGGGATACGGAAGTAGGTTCTGGCTCGTACAGCGAACGGGGATTGTGTAATTCTTTTGCTGCAACTGTAGATGGCGAAAAGTGTTAAGCATACGGGTGCTCGGGCAGTTGCGAGAGTTATGAGTGCCGATCGGGAGGTTAGTGACCAGTTAGCAGCGAAATTCCATTTGCTTTTTGTCTTTTCGTCGATGACAGGATCGAATTTGTTGAGGGGTCCTTGGCCTTGGGCTGCAGTGAGGAAGTCGGTCAAAACGTTGAAATTTTCAGCAGGTTGTGGACCAGTTAGTAAGAGGGCGTTAAGCGAATTTGATAGTGACGTTTCCGCAATAAACTTGAATGAATCATTCCAGGTAGCCGTGTGGAGGGTGGAGTCGGCCGAAAGAGGTGTCCAAGATCCATTTTGAAAGTGGTTTGCTTGTCCGTTAAAATTAACTAAACCTTCCGACCAGTAACAGTCACGGTAGGGGTACAGCGACCAGCCGTCCCTGGCAATTGTTAAATTACCAAACTTCGGTTGCCACCCGCAGTTAGTTTGGACCGCTTGGAAGGTTACTGCTGCTGCCGTGCATTGAGTTATGACGACCATGTTTCCCACCATGGTTAGTTTTTGAAAGGTTTTGAGGTTTAGGGCGCGAGCGGCAAGCAAACCGGAGAATTCAGCTGCGAGTACTAGATGATTACGCAGCAGCCGTTAGTGGAGACAATCAACTAGGTAAATCTCAGAAGCTAGCGTTTTGTCACGGACTACGGAATCGTCGCTTATGAATTGGAAGTACGCGGCCAGGGAATTTCCAATATCGGAGTAGAGTCGGTAGTCAGCGGTTGTAGGAGCAGATTTAGAGGCTGTGTTGTTTTGTTGAGAATTATGTAGTGCCCAGCGGAGTTTTCGACAGGTGAGGCTGTTGTGCCGCATACCGTTAATTGCGTTGTGTTAATTATGTACTCGAGCTGGGCGCTGGGGTCGCGGATACGGGCCCGACCGTTATCGTCGTTATACAGCAATAGCCCGGCAGCTGGTTCCGTAACATAATTCGCGGTGCAAGTTTGGAAATTGGTTCGTTTCGCCAGACGATAGTGATCTTGTTGTGTTCCGTGGCGCCATCTGCCACTCCTGCGTGGAGGTTGCCAAAAGTCGAAGTTAGGGGACAGTCTTTGCATTTGTTTTTTAGGGAGATCTCTTCCATCAGGCAACCTGTTATCCGGGAAGTATGTTGAGTCATCCATTGAGCTTCTCCTTTTGGTTGTTGGTCGAAAGTCCATGCCTTTTCGCGTAGGCTCGACATTTTATTCCCATGGCAGGTGAGAGTTTTGGACATATGCCAGCATTCATCCGGAGTCAGTGTTGATCGTGTTTGAGATGTGACAGTGTCCGTGCCGCCGAAAAAGAAGGAGGTTACCGTTATTTCTCTGACCCGTGCAGTGCAAGCGTACGCTGTTACGAGGTTTGTCTCGTTCTGCATAATTAAGAGCTGGTAGGTAATGTGAAGAGCAGGCTGTGTGCGTGGCGTGTTTGAGCATTCCGTAAATTTAGCTATGTCCACGATTCGAGTGTTGAAAGGCATGGTGCAGTTACAAACTGTGGTTGTGCTTCCGGTTGCTGGCGTGTGGGACAATGTCGTGAGTGTTATGGTTACGAGCAGGTAGGTTCGGAGGTGGGTAAGTGCTTTTATACTGGTACCTAACATGCTAAAAGAATGCGTATTAGCTTAATTTTTTTTGGTTTTAAGGCTGGAACCGCAAGGGCGGTCTAATTTTATTTCTATCCCGTAGTACACGACAAGGCGTTTCGCGTGTATCGGGGGCCTGTTGGTTATCATCATCTGAGGGGCTTTGTCTTGGCGTGTGGAAAATCGGGCTTGAAGTGGGACGGTTTTGGCGAACCACGTCTGCATAAGACGGACTATTTGTTGAAGGGTTTCCAGTCGGGTCTGTTGGTCTGGTGTCTTGTGGAGGAAGGGGGGTTTGTGGATTTGGCGGGGGTAGGTGGTAGGTGTGTTGCGGGTTTGATTTGGGGGTTTGTTCTGTGGCTATGTTTTTAAATAGGGCGGATTCAAAGCATGGTTTTAGGCGGTTTGTGTGGACCGTTTGTTGCCGGCAGGTTTGTGAATCGAGCAGGGTAGCTGTGACTTGGAAAGGGATGTGTTCGTCCCAGTCTGAATGCGTGTCGTTGACGTAGTAGGAAATCATGTCGGCTAGGGTTTTGTTAAAGCGTTCGGTCAGTCCGTCGCATTGGGGGTGGTAGGGGGTGGTCTTTTGTTTACTTGTATTCAAAAAGTTGCATATGTTTTGAATTAATTTCGACATAAAGTTACATCCTTGGTCCGAGAGTAAGTAGCGCGGGGCTCCGTGTCTGGAAATAATTTGCTCGCAGAATATTTTCGCTATGGTGGTAGCTTTCTGGTCTGGGAGAGAGAACGCTTCTGGCCATCTGGTCAGATAGTCGGTGAAGACAATTATGTACCGGTTACCGTTTGGTGTTTCGGGAAGGGGTCCTACCATGTCGACGGCGACGCGCTCGAATGGTACTTGTTATACCGGCATCGGTATTAATGGATCCCTGGGGGTTTTTGGGGAGATTTTCTTTTGTTTCAGGGTATGCAGGACTTGACGTAGTCTATCACGTCCGAATAGAGTCCGGTCCAGTAGTATCGGGATTTTATCTTTAAGTACGTCTTCTGCGTTGCCAGGTGTATCGCTGTTTTGTGGTCGTGGAAACTAGAGAGAACGATCGAGCGAAGTGATTTGGGTACGACGGGTAAGGAAACCTTGTTACGTCCGTCATGGACGCAGGGTCTGAGTCGTCAGAGGATGTCGTCCGGGTTAAGTAGGTATCCCTTGGATTTACAGGACCGGGCTGGGCTGTGGTTTTGCGGCTGACAGTGGCGCGCGCCTTGCAAAGCTTGCAATATTTTGGAGCAGTCGGGGTCTATTATTTGTTCGGAGCGGAATTTATTTAGCGTAAACGAATTGTCGTGAGTAATGGCTGCGATGGGGATCCTTGATAGTGAGTCCGCATTTCCGTGTTTTTTTCTCGGTCTGTGTATGATCGTGAAATCATATTCTTGTAGGCGGAGTGACCATCTTGACAACTTAGATGTCAGATCTTTGTTGGCCATTAACCATTTCAAAGGATTGTATTCGGTAACGATCACGAACCTTCGGCCGTACAAGTACGCATGAAAATGCTTCATGGCGAACACTACCGCGAGTGCTTCCCTTTCTACGGCTGCATAGCGGGACTCCGCCGCGTTCAGTTTCCTGCTGGCGTAAGCTATGACGACCCTCCCGGTTATTTTGGTATTGGGCCAGTACCGCTCCGACGGCTTCGTTCGAAGCGTCCGGAAAGAGCGTGAACGGTAGGCTAAAATCCGGATACGCTAGAATGGGGTGCTGTATAAGGGCTTGTTTTAGTTTATTAAAAGCGTAGTTAGCCTGTCCATCCCATTAGAATTTTTCGTATTTTCTTTGTTAAATTTGTAAGCGGGTTGGCGATTACGGCGTAGTTTTTTATAAATCGCCGGTAGTTGTTAGCTAGGCCGAGGAAAGCTCTCACGTCTTTGGTACGCTTGGGTGTTGGGATGCTTCGTACGGCGGAGATCTTGTCCAGGTCCGGTGTTACGCCGTGTTCTGAGACTATATGGCCTAGGTATTTTACTTCCTGTTTGCCGAAGTGGCATTTTTTGGTTTTAACTTAAGACCGGCTTTCCAAAGTATACTTAAGACGGTTCGGAGGTGTTTTCAATGGTCATTAAAAGATTTGGAAAATACTATTATGTCATCCAGGTATACGAGAGCAAAGTTTTTACAGAAAGGCTGCAGTAGTTTGTGCATCAATCTTTGAAACGTGGCCGGTGCGTTGGTCAACCCGAACGGAAGGCATTAAAATTCATAATGCCCGTTATGGGTGGAGAACGCGGTTTTTTCTCGATCAGCTGAAGCGACTTCCACTTGCCAATAACCGCTAGCAAGGTCTAACGTTGAAAAGAATTTTGCATTTCCGAGGAGGTCCAACGTGTCGTCGATCCTTGGGAGTGGGTATACGTCTTTTCTCGTTATGGCATTCAGTTTCCGGAAGTCTACGCAGAAACGTTCGGAGCCGTCCTTTTTCTGCACTAGTACGACAGGTGCGCTCCATGGAGAATCAGAAGGTTGGATTACATTTTTATCTAGCATTTCTTGGACATGTTCTTCGATTTTAGCCCTTTGTGACTCTGGGACGCGATATGGCCGTTGATAAATGGGCCGAGAGGATTCTGAGCCTATTTGACGTTGAACCAGTGTCGTATGGCCAAGATCTTTGTCGTCCCTAGTAAAAACGTCGCGGAAAGAAGTGAGGAGTTTTAGTAGCTCCTTACGCTCCTAATTTTTCAATGTCGCCAGTGTGAATTGGTTTTTGTGGGCAAAGTTAAATACTGGTGCGTCATGGATTGACGCAATGACGGTGGCTTCTGCGGGGCGTAGCGTTCCCAGTGGCGTTCCACGTTCAAACGTGATGTCCGTATCCCCTTCGTTGCAAACGCAAATAGGTACCTTGTGTGCCTTTGGCTGTACCAGGGCTTCTTCGGCATAGACGGGGAACGGGGATAGCTGCGAGAGGCATTCTATGCTTTGCTCGAAAATGCCATAGGGAAGTGGGCAATCGTCGGCAGACCCATATATCATCATTTTCGACAGTGCGGGTATAGAGACGCGTTTACGGCAGGTTATCGTGTAGCGGTTGTCGTCCATATTAGAAACAGCGTTGAGCTGCGCCAGTCCGCCTAGTGCGGGTACTGAAACTGTCATGGCCGCTCCGTTGATAATCATATTCCTTTTCTTTATCATATCCATACCGATTATGCATTCATGGGAGAGATTGTCAACAATATGACACCTTAAGAGTGTCGTTTTGCCTGCTAACGAGAGCGGCAGCATGTAGCAGCCTACTGTTGCAATTGGACCTCCAGTTACCGAGGTAAATTTTGTATTGGACGGGACGATCCATTTCCGAAGGGCCGGATCGATTATTTGAAAAATTCGGTGGCTTAAAACGGTAAGGGACGCTCCTGTGTCAATTAGACACTTAACAGGGGTTTTACCGATGAATATTTCACAAACAATACAGTTGGGTGTAGTTCGAAGATTACAGAGGGATTTTTTTATTATACTCGTATTGCGCCAGCTGTTTGCATTTTCGGCTGGCTTCTCTAGTTTTTTGACATGCGGGAGAGCATGCGGGCCCTACAAACCGTTGCTGTGTGACCGACTTTTCCACAGCGGCGGCAAACGATAGTTGACCTGTTAAAACTTCTTCCACGGTAAGAGTCTTCGAGGAAACGGACCTGCCTTTGACCGTCTGGCTGTCTTTCTGGAGTGTAGACACGTGGCTGTCGGTTGTGGTTGTCACGCTCGTTATTGTATGGGGTTTTCCCGTAGGGCTTGGTTCGCGCGGTCTATCTCTCGGGGGTCCTGATCGGTATCCTGATGGGCTACGGGATTTACTGTTGTTAGAGCGAGAGCGGTTTCTTTCCTGGTTGTTATTCCCCTTAACTGTCAAGGCTGCGATGGATGGTTGCTTGTAGTTGCGCAACGAGATCCTGCGTAGGTACTAATGTTGGAACGATTTTCTCATTTCTTTCTTGCTTGACTGCCTCTTTTATGGCGTCCGAAAATGTCAGAGGTTTCCTATCGAGGACATAACGTTTGAGGTGGGGAAGAAGTCCGCGAATAAAATTTGTTTTCATGAATCTATCTGCGTTATCGTCTCGTTCTTTTTGAATGTCTGGGTTGGTAGCCTTGGCAGGACCGTATTGTAGATGTTTAGTAAGGTGGAGTTTAGTGTCAGCAAAATAAGGGACATCTGTATCCGCTGATTGTTTACTGCTTTGAATTGTCTCAAGTATTTGTGTTTCCGAAAAATCTGCTTCGTAACGATCTTTTAGAAGCCGTTCAAAATCTTCAGACCTCGTTGTTTCCGGTCTCTCAAGTCATCGTAATAGTTCGCGGCCTTTCCTTCTAGTTTTGAGCATGCGATACGCAATTTTGTGTCGTCGTCCCAATTTGAAAAGGCCGACTTGCGGTTTATGTCCTTTAAAAATGTACGGATGGATATTCCCGTTTTTTCGCCCGTGAAGCGGGGTAGCTCAGATACTGTAGCTTGTTTAAGGAGGGGAAGGAGAAGCTTCTCAAATTGTTTCTCGGAAAACTGGTAATTTTGGGATGAAGTTGCTTCTGCCATGTTTTAGCAGTGGTTGTGCGGTTTGGAGATGGGTGGGGCTTTTGGTTCGAGCCGCTGCCACCAATGTTACGTCGAGTTCGGGGCGTATGAAATGTGGTACTTACGTTTAGCCGGAGTGTATCAGGAGTTGTCCGCGTAAGACGGCTTCCTACTGTAAAGGTTAACGGTAGCACGAACTAGACTCAAGTTATATCGGCACGATTGTATTGAGACGCCACAAGTTGAGATGGATAAGAACTGACGAGTTCGCACAATGGGAGCTGTCTTATATAACGTGGGGTTTGACAAACAAGGTCATAAACCGACAGCGCTTGCTTGGGTTTTAGGTAGGCCTTGTTTGCCGACAAAGGTGTCACAGAGTTGGGGAACAGTTTATGAGGGTGACGGCACGTAACAGCAATTGGGAAGGTTTTTGGAAAGTTAGATATTCTACGATTTTCGGTGTTACAGGGGTTTCGCATCCAAAGTGCAGCTTTTGCACTTTGGAGACAGAAGTAGTTGTTAAAAGATTTCTAAAGCGGGTCTAAATGAGCGCAGATTTTCTCTTTTAAAGACGAAGTTAAGGAACATTCTGCACCTGTCTCGTCTTGATTAACTGCGTCAAAAAGCATTTGAAAATTTGCCTTAACTCCTGACTCTATTCTCCTTTTCCATCTAGGTAGCATAGCGACCAAACGCCGCAGATTTTCGGTTGCCTCCAGAATTATTACGTCCGGTCCTTGTAACGAGAAGTTAACATCGTTCACATGGCCAAATATGTCAGCCAAATAGCCCAGTCCAAGAATGAAATCTTCATTTTCGAGCTGTGCTGAAAGCGAGTATTCTCTTCCCTTAAAAGAAAGCTGCCACTTCCTTCCTCAATTCAAAAAGTCGCTTTAAGAAATCTACCTCGTGACAGCCAACGTACCTCCGTGTGATAGAGAAGCACTTCGTATTCCGCGACCATTTCTTGACAAAATAAATTTACAATGCGGTGGTTTAGAGCTCTGCTGCTGATTACGTTAATAATTTTAACTGCAACCGATAAAATGTCTTTCAGTATGTTTGGTAGGGTTTTAGTGCCAAAGGATGTCTGTGTAAGAAACAGTGAGTACGGTGACCTGGGTTGCTTCTTTTCTCACCAAATCAGCAAAACCGGACGTATTACCAAGCAATGCAGTAGCTCCATCAGTGCAAATATTCAGAAGTTTCTTTGTCCAATCAAAATTTTGTTTAGCGAAAACTTTTCTTACCATTTGCATAACATCAGCCGCCTTAGTTGTTTCCAGAAGAGGCTCACAGAACAGAAACTCCTCTTTTACCGCGTTATTATACATATAACGAACGAAAACGAGAAGCTGGCTATATTGCGCTATATCTGTTGTTTCATCGAGTTGCATGCTGAATCAAAATGGTGAAGCTGCAAATTCTTCAATGACCTATTTTAAGATGTTGGATGATATTTCGATTACCCTTGATTAACATCATTTGATAGTGGCATTGCTTCCAGCTTTTTTCGGCGATCAGGGCCACAAACTAGCTCGACCATTTCGAAAGCACATGGCTTTATTAGTGTTTCGGCATTAGTATGTGGCTTCTTTTCTTTCGCGATGCGGTACGCAACTTTGTACGAGGCTTCTAGTAACGGCTTGTACGGAACAGCAAAACCTATCTTTGGAAGTGTAACACTTTTCTCGAATTGAGCTCTTCTTGCTTGGAAAAAACCAACGTCCTTTTTCTCATATTCTTGGTGGAACGCTACGAATTGTTCTTTCAATTTCGCTGGTTTCATGGATCACTTATCTGCTCTGCAGCAATAAAATAGAGCAAAGGGGCGCCGCCGCGAATTATCGACACCGTTAGTGCGCCGAGATCGAAAAAGTTTGAGAACCTCTGATGTGGAGGAAAGCAACTATTTTCTACGTGTAAGGGTTCTCGTTAGTATGAATTTCGTGTTTTACTCACGGACCCCATAAAATTCTCCACGGAACCCTAAGGGGTCCGTGGACCACAGGTTAAGAAACCCTGCCTTAGCGTATCGTTAGCCGACATCTTACTTCAAAGATTTTCTTGGTCTAGAATGAAGTGAAATGCTGCAAGATTACCAGAAAGATTATTTTCACGCAATTGTTCCTTGAGAAGCGCAACAAAGCCCGCTCTGCTCCCCGTCATGCTGGGAAATCCGTCTGTGGTAATCGAAACTAGCTTTTCCAAGCTCCCGTCCATCTTCTTCAACGTTGTACAAACGTTTTCAAAATCTTCCGAACCGCGAGTCCTGTCTCGTAAACCAGATATTTGAAAGTAATTGCTCCTGGGTTTTCAAAGCAGGAGTTACGAAACAAATCAAAGCGACCAACTGAGACGTATCTGATATGTCCGTGGACTCATCCAAAGCTAACGATCTGCAAGTACTTCCTTTAATTGCTTCAGTCACCTGTGCTTGGATATTGTTGGACATTTCAATCATTCTTCGGGCAATAGTTTGCCTACTAAGCGGCATTGCTTTTGCGTTCGCTAAGGTTTCTTTTTGGACCTTTTCTTCTTGGCTATCCGGAAAAATGTCCAATATTGAAAGAAGACGGGGATACATAACACCCTGTTGTCTATTTTCGAAGGAGAACGTGTTGAAACGCGCTACTTATTGCTTCCACGCTGCATCAGAGTTAAAAAGCAGACCAATATATTAAGGTATGCAGATAACCTTTCAGGTCTGTGATGATCAAGTATTTTTTAAATTTTGAGACATACCTGAAAGGATGCGCTTCCTCGTCTTCGTTGTCAAGCACTTATTGGTTGGTATATAATTATCTTTACTACGAATTGGTTCTTCTGTTACCTCTTCATGGCGTATTTGATAATTAAGAACAACAGATGCTGCTGCTGTTCCATCAGTAGTATTTTCCCTGGATGAATGACAACTTTAGTTCAAAGCAGAAAAAATTGACAGTATCAACTTTACTTACAGCGATAAACTCAGGCATAAGACCTTGTTGTCATGAATCGTACGATGCATGTAAAACCGGTCCCTGCTGTCCTTTCGCACCACCACCAGAGCAATTACTTTTAATCACTTGTTCTTGCAGTGCACGCCTACGTATTGTTTTGCGTGGTATTACAATTGGCAAATCTTTTGGAGCATCTTTCAGATATTGTTTATAACTTCGTTTACGCATGCTACTTCGAACGACCTCTATCTTTGTTTCTCAAACAACAGCTTTCACTCCGATTCAATTTTGCCAAACTTTTCTTTTACCTTCGAAATTTTCTTTTTCTAAACCTTTGAAATAATTGTTAACATAACATAAAATTTATGTCTTTTACAACTTGTTTATATTTAATGTAGCTTTACATATTTAAAGTAGATTGATAATTTTTGAACATGTTAGGAATTATATTGGATAATAAAAGTGCAAACTTGTAACAACAACAACAGCAATAGCACAGAGAATGCATTCTTACCTTTGCTCCAGAGAAGGAGTTTTTAGTTTTTACTTTTTACTTTTTCTCATGTTTGAAAGTTTCAGTATAGCTTTCACTGTGTAAGCTGTGTACTTTCTACACCTAAGCTGTGTATGTTCTATACGTTTATATTCTTCACGTGTTTAGAGCATATCTTACTATTATTATTTTTTTACAGAGGAATGCATTTCGCATTATATGACATCGTTGCGGATAAATCGCTCTTGGGCAGCTTTCATGGACAGAGAATTTTGACTTAAACAGACTAGAGCAATATTCCAGGGAGGACGACCATGTCGTTGTATGGTCAGACAAGAAGTCGCGCGACTATGGCAAGAAGTTTGTCGTAAAAGTTCTCTCCGTCAGTGGTACGTTCTTTCATACTTGTCTTTTCTCCTAGAAGATAACTGCATGCTACTTGATATGTTATCATATTTTATATGCACCTAATAATGTTCGATCTTGTTAAGAATATACTTTGTTCTTCTATTTAATTTTATAGCAAACAAAACCTAGCTTGAAGAGGTAGCCAAGCTTACCGAAGCAGAAAAATGGGCTTTTCGATGGCTGCCCTCTCCATAGTGGAGCCCTCTGTCATCTTGACCGAGCTGGGGCCTAAGAGGCATAGGGTTCCGATGCAGCCCTATATTGGAGAGCTCTCCAACAGCGATCAAGAATGTTAGGAAGACGATCAAAGCTGCGGTTCCAAGGAAGCAGCAGCGGCTCCGGTCGTAAGGGCGAAGATACGACTAATGAAAACCAAGAAGTCGCCTATTGCGGCTAAAAAGTTCGCTGCCGCTCATAGTTTGTCAGTAATGAAGGACATTATAGGGCGTCTACCAATCTTAGTACAAAGTTTCCCCCGGTAGGACAGAGCCGCCATTGTTCGAACCACTGATTATACTAAGCACTGTCAACAGAATACGACCGTCGTTCTTATTTTCATACTTTTTAGTAAGCCGTGGCTAACTTACATAGGAAAGATGAATTGTTGTGTAAAACGTTCTGTCGAAAACGGATAGCAAATTCAGCCAGTTTAACACCACGTGAATCACAGATGTAAACATCAAACAATAACAATGGTTCGAACAATGGCACCTCTCCCCTACCCGTGGGAACTATGCACTAAGATTGGCATACACCCTATTACAACAGTAAGCTTCATCAGTTTCATTCATATTTATGTGACATCAGTAAATTTTACTCTTACGTGTATTTACAGAAATTTTTGGGTTTTAGAGAATCTTCTGACGTTGAAGACGGCCAGTCACCTCCGTTGCAGGAAACATAAATTGTCACACAACTCCCCGTCACACAACGACCGTGCTGCTGTAGTGCTTCGGCCGAATTGCTGGAGCTGAAGAGTGCGCTGCTTCGCTCGGAAGTACTGTAAAGGAACTCCGTAAGTTGCTGTGTTTTATTCACCTCTCGAATGTTAGTAAGTCACACAGAACTTATTTTTGTAGTTATTTCACACATACAAAAACTGGCTACGGACTTATCCAATTAGGAGAAATCTTTCTACCGCAAGCAGCCCGCCAGCTTAAGCACCAAGCAGCTGCGATCCCTTCTTTCTCGCGTTTTGTGATGCCATTAAGCCATCGGCAAGTAACAAATGAAGGTATTAGATTACAAAAAAAGTTACATGTCTATTGCTAACAAGTCTCTTTGTTTTTATTCGCCATTGAAGATTATATCACTCCTCGTGTAGTCGAAAATGACTTGTTTGGCCCAGTCAACGAATCTTCTTCCCCGATCGAGGTATTACATCTAATTTTGCTAGCATATTTCGTCAAGGGAGAATTTTTGGTTGTTTTTTATGGAGAGCTGCTTGGAGTCGGTGCAGAATGAGGTCGTGGGAGATGATGTTTTGACGCCGCCTGTGCCTGAACGGACAGACAGGCCAAACAGCCCAGTGTTCAAGCAGCAACAATTTGAAATGGTTGCTGCTTCTAAAGTGTTCCGGTTCATCGCAGAATTGACGGTTGGAGTTTTCAGTGACAGTTATATGCGAAGCCACTGCCTTGGAGAGACGAAGAACAGTAGCCGTTCGAGCGAAGAGAGGTGAGCTCCAATGAGGCCGGAGTACTTGAGCTTCATCAGTCGTAGAGCAAATTTTTTACTGTATAAGGCATAACGAAACACTTACAAAAATCCTCTACATTAAAGGATTGGTACAGGAGAAAATGAAACCTACGACGACGCAGAAAAACTTCATGGATTAAATTCAATAATCCCAGAAAGAAGCGGCGCAGTGACAACTACTGATCCTCATAATGCCTTGTATCTGTTGTGTTGCCCCCACTCCGGTCATTTTCTATTACAGTATTTATAAAACATTACAAATTTTGTTTCTTCTTTCTAGTTTATTCTATTACCGTGGTTAATAACGATAATCTATTATTTATTATGAGCTAGGGATAGTATGATTAATCATAATTTATCATGATTAATCATGATAAATTTTTATCTGGGATAGGTGGGTCGTTGGGGCATCTGGTCAACTGAGCAATGTCCACGGTGCGGGTTTTTTGGGCCGACGTGCAATTGCATATGGTAGCATTAGCCAATGTAATAGTCTCATGGTTTCGGCAGGACGCCTATCCGGCGGGGAAGCAATTCCAGTATTCCCGCCGGCAAGCGCCTACGTCCCGTCCGGAGCAAACTGCAGACTTCTGCACTAGTCTTCGGCTAAAAAGGGAGCCCCCAGTTGCCTCCGGGCAGTCGGTCCGGTGCTTAAAAGGGGACCATTCGAGTTGTCCGTATTACAAAAGATAAAAGTAACACACCGTGTATTTTATTTACGCGACAATATTGTCGCTGAGAATGGGGACGCGATGACCATCGATGAGGATGTAACCAGTAGTTATAACAACATCCTAGCTAACGTAATAATGTGACGACGCGAAATGACACCATCAGCAGGATGGCACGCGCCGGCATCCACCGGGGCATGCCGTCCGGTAACTTCCGTCCGTCTGGGGTTTCTGCGGTGTTTGCAGAACCACAGACCGGGCGGCAGGTTATAAAGTAGCTGTCACCCTCTGTAAACGTAGTCTTATGAGTGTGCTGTACAGTACTCGGCACATAAAACGACCCAAAAAAACCGTCCTATTGCTAACGTCCCACGCCACTGTGAGTAAGCCTTGTTGCGGGTCAAAAACGTTCGAACGGCGGAAAAGTGGGACACCACTCGCGCAACTGCCGGGTCGCTAGGCACCCAACGGTTTGTTTGGGTCGTTTTATGTGCCGAGTACTGTACATTGGAGCCCAGAGGCTCATAGCCCACTCAAATACAGTTGTTATCCCAAAAAATAACCTTGTGGTGAAATCAGTCGTGACAATTTGGTGGAGATGCGGGGTAACGTCTAAAACCTCGCCTCACTGTGATTCTAGTTTTTGTGAAGTAAAGCACCCCTTGACCCAACGTTTCGTTCTGTTCGTTTTACTGTTGTATGTCCAATCCAAAACTTTTTTTTGCCCTGTAACCACACAGTGCTGCCCAACGAGACCACTCTGTTGCAAGCCAAGTCAAAAATCTAACCGTTTCAACAATCTCGCCCGTGTTTGTCACTTCACGCACACACCTCTTCAACAAAGCGCCATTCCGCTAGCGCCGGCTGTAATGCGTCCTTCTCCTGCACAGCCTACCTCGTTTCTTTCTGCAGACACGAGTCCTTAACGATCAGGATCCCGAGAGAATATCCGCCGAGCCCGGTACCAAAAAGAGTTCTCCGGAGTGTCAAAGGAAGACCCTCTGGTGTGGCTGAGAGACTTAGAGTCCATCGCACATTGCAATGGTTGGACTGTGGATGACAAACTTGCCTTCATTTCCACATACTTGACCGCGTCAGCCTGTACATGGTACGACCGACAGTACAAGAAGAGAAGCAGCCCTGCCGCTATATGGAACGAGCACGGCGACCATTTCACGAACGATTCGTGCGTCTGGTCCGGCGACGGTACCTTAAGGACAAGATGCGGAAACGGTACCAAGAACCCGACGAAACGGTAGAGGACCACTGTTATTACATCCTCGACCTTTATGACCAATTGGATCCAAACATGCCCGATGAAGACAGAATTGACTACTTGAGCCATGGCTTGAAACCCAGTATCACCGAAAAACTCAATCTTTACAGGGTTAAGACGGCGGACAACTCCATCGAGGAAGCGGCTGCCATAGCCTACGCGCAGGAAAAGGCCAGGCAGTCTGGTTGGGCCCGCCACACCACTAAAGCTAAAACCAGCAGCGAGAGTGAAGACGAAGACAAAGCTACTCGTAAAAGGTGGTCCCATTTAGTGTTGCCACAACCTCCGCCGGCGAGACCATCACGAAAATGGCGACACGGATGGCCGCTGAGTTTTCGAAACAATTGTCCCGCGTAATTCAGGGACTTCGCCCAACAGGTAGGGTTGGTCATTCTTTCACCCGCTTGCATGATGCTCAAACCATCTGCCATGCATGGGGCAGGCGGGGCCAATTAGCTAGATTCTGTAGAAACCCACTGAGGGGATCATGCAATAATCAAGGTTTTGCAAGGCCTTTGGCTTCAAATACCACTGGACAGCACAATTTTAGAGAGCGATCTGTCAGTCTTGCAAGGGATCAGGGAAGTAGAGTCAGGTTTGCAAATTCCTGAACAACCCTAATACGAGGGCATAGCTTGGCAAACCAGGGGATTACCCCAGCGGCGTTGCGGCGGCTCCCTTGCTAATCCACAAGACCTCTAACATTATCAAAGAAGTTGTTACGTGCACAAGATTCAAACGTGGGCCATTTTTGACACGGGGGCAGCCTTAAATGTAATTTTAAAAGATCGGGTTAGAAGGAACAGAGCTAAAGTAGAGCCTGGGTTAGGACCAGGCATTTTAGTAGCTAACGGGTAAATAGCTAGAGTCATAGGGGGGGGGGGTAGAAATTAGGTTCATATATTTTAGGTAAGAAAGTTAGTACAACAGCGGTAGTATATGATACGACGATATCCGAATTAATCATAGGAAATGACGTGTTGAAGCAATTAGGACAGGTAACCTTTGAGTATAGGCCGGAGGGCCCGAGGCTTGTCATTCAGGGAGAAGTTACCTCAAAACCCGCTAGAATTTACGTCGCGGATACCTCGATTTGCGGGCAGACTACTCGAATTGTTGAGAAGACCCGGGAGGTAGTAGAAGCAGCTAGCGTGTGTGATGGAGAAGAACCCTGTATATGTAATGAAATCAGAGATCTTAACCAGGAAGAAGAGGACAGGGCAAGAGAACACGCCAAAATAAAGGAGGAAAAGAGGGCGAAGCAGAGCAATTGACAGTGGACGAAGTTATCGTAGATAGGAGCGATTGACATTGGAAACGAAAGTTAAGCCCGCGAAAGTCAAGAGCGCATCATGTTAGTCAGTGAGAGGGGGTTGTGCCCGCGTTGTGCTGGGCCTGTCACGTTGAAACTGGTACATCACAATAGAGGTAATTTCAATGGTGAATGTTGTGAACTAGTAACAGAGCCGAGCCAGCGCTTGTTGGAAAGGAGTGGAGTAAGTGTAGGGCGATCTTTGGATCTCTGGTGTGAATAAAACGTGGTCAGTACAATGGTGGTGAATTTTACAGAAAAACCACGGTGTATTTTTGAAAGGACGATCAGACTACCACCCTCGATGAAACCAGTAAGGGACACATAGGCATGGAAGAACTCGAGATGACCTTCCCTACAAGAAATTCCCCCAAGCTGATACACTAAGGCAGGTCTTGCAAAAACATTTTAACTGTTTCGCGTCCGATAGCAAGGACCTACGGCCAAGTAGCGCCATAGAACACTAGATCGATACAGGGGGGAACAGCCTTTATCGAGCCCCCATAGCGCAGTGCCTACAGGGAACGAGACCTAAGGGGCCGTCCACAAATGGCGCCACCCGGGTACAGGGTGGGTGGGTTCAGTCAAAGATGACGCGAGATGACTAGAGGGTGGGAGGGGTTGGCAAGAAAGTGACGCCATCCTATAACTCTACACTTAATCTGTTATTCTATGCACATCAATTTTACGTATTTCGTAAAATAATGTTTTTTAAAAAATAATTAGAAAATCTTGTGTAATACACAAGATTTCCTACTTTTTTTGTTTTTTTCGTTTTTAATTTGTGAGAGGGGTTAACCAGGTGATGGCGCCATTTTAGAGGGTGGAGTGACGGCAAAGGTGACTGTAGGTGACCAAGGGTGTGGGTGGGTAAAAAATTCGCGATTTTTGGGTGGCGCCATTTGTGGACAATCCCTAATCAAGGACCAGGTCAACGAAATGCTGAGCATTGACGTGATAGAACCGTCTTTCAGCCCATAGGCGTCCCCTGTAGTTTTGGTAAAAAAAGAAAGATGGACATTGGAAGTTCTCCTTCGACTACCGAAAATTAAATTCAGTTACGGTAAAGGACATGTACCCGTTACCCAGAATAGAGGATGCGCTCGACGCCTTAACCTGGGCGTAATACTTCAGTGCTCTCGACCTCCAACCGGGATATTGGCAGGAGAACGTGAAAGAAGAAGATCGGGCGAAAACACCTTTTGTTACGCCAGATGGCCTATACAATTTCAAAGTCATGCCTTTGGGCCGTGTAATGCACCTGCCATCTTCCAGAGGATGATGGACTTGGTGCTTGTAGTGCTCAAATGGAAAATCAGTCTAGTCTACTTGGATGACATCATCATTTATCCGCGGAATTTCGAAGACCGAAATTTCGAAAACCGCGCTGGGGAAAGCTAACTTGAAATTAAAGCCAAGTAAATACCACTTCGCTAGGGAGGAGGTTTACGTATTAGGGCATGTCGTAAAACATGTCATAGACCTCCTTCCCTGAGAGGGCAAGACAACTACTGACTACTGCCTGGCCCGACACACCGACAAGTCAAGCCGAAGCACTCACCTTAATCAAAGAGTACTGTGGTAGGCAGATAAAAGAACCCCAAGCAAACCACATAAGTCTAATTAAGCCTCTTGAGGCTGATTTACCTTCATTAGGAAGGTGAAGGACTTGAACCAATCACTTATAAGGTGACAGGTAAGCCGCGCACTTCCAATGTATAACTTTAAATGAAAATTACAAAATATTAGGTTATGTGAAATGTGGCAGCGCTGGATGAATCTTCTCCATGAGATTTTCCCTATCCCCGGATGGGTAGGGTTGGGGTTTGAAAATATGCAATCCGGACAACCCATTTTCCAACGAGGTCTAATCTATGGCGTGTGGGTGTGGTGGACACAGACTCTTGCTCGTGCCAAGATCGGTCATTCCTAACCCTTGCCCATCCCCTAGTTCACTGTCGCAATTTGAATAGGGAAAGAGCATTGTTACTGAAAGAACTAAGCTCCCACAAGTTCCACTTCAACCCGCAAGAAATGTTGTCGAATCCGGAAGTTTTCATAGCTCTTGTCCATTTTATAGAGCAGCAAAAACTTGTAAATAGCCCCCCTTCCCCGCTCCCTTTTCCTTCCCCTACGGGTACTTCGCACCCCCCCCCCCCACCCGTTTGGTGCTTATGTTGATTGTTAAAGTATATATTTTGTCAGATCTCATTTGACTGTATTCATGTGTTTTACCGCAATAGGCGAAAGCATACGAGGTCAGTCAATAATAATAAAAAACGTTTGAATAGTCTATGGACGGGACTACATAATGCTACAAAATGATTGGGAATCCGATCACTAGAAAAAAACTGGGCGATTTTTGACGTGTGTTACTTTCCCGTATCTACCTATCCACATTATATGAATTAAACTGTGTACTGGAAACTTAACTGACGTGTAGATAGTGTTGAAGCTCTCTGCGAAATTAAAACTCATCCTATTATCATTGTTTGGATGGAGACACATTGTAAATGCTAATTCCACACTTTCGCAAGATCTGGAAAAGAAACTGTGATGCATATGTGAGAAGGTACTCTCTATGCTCAGCCGACCGACGCCTAGAATATTAGTAGTTTGCTTACTCAGGGAAACCTTAGTCTCAATTTCCGTCTGTGCCTTGGCTTGGAGTCCTCAGTAACTGTACCCCTTAGTTTTATGTAACAGTCAAAACGACTGTCTCTTCTGTAACGTTGCGATTGTATCAGTCCGACCCCAACAGTGCGATTGTTCAGTCCAACCCCGTCCAGACCACAACTCCCGCTCCTGTAATTCGCGTAACACCTCAATACAAAATATCCGCACTAACCTTATTTTTACTCTCCTAAAACCGTCCCTTGGCCTACGCCTAAAATTCGAACCAGCGCAACCCTTTCCTATCCTAAAATCGCTTCAACTTTCTTACAAATGCACGTTATTAATTGCTGTCTGAAGCACATACAATTTAACTATTTCGGCTGATCATGCTATGCCAGTGGTAATATCGGTTGTTTCGAATTTATGTTGCGCACGGATGAAACCTCCATTCAATAAGCACATTAAAGAAATTTGCTCTTCCGAAAGACATCCTGCAGCGGGATCACAGTATGAACTAAAGTTAATTGTGATTTCTGTTACTATTCTGTTGCATATTTTTCGCAGCGAAAAAGTAAAATTAATGAAGAATTGTAAAAAAACATCCGTCAGGGGTGCTTTTAAGTGCAACATGCTATTAAAATTTAACGGTTCTGTAGGGAAAAGGTAAGCATCGAATTCAGAAACTGCCAGCGAGCACGCGCTAGGGAAATTATAAAAAATATCCTTAATGATTGTTTTGCCATCGTCTGGACACGTATCTATTCTCGCCGCGAGAGACAATTTTGCGAGCATTTCGGAAAAAATTGGTACCTGTCGCGAGCCATCGTCTCTTTGCTACTGAACCGAGAAATAAATTAAGAAGACAATTGATTGACCGAAAGAGAACCACTTACCGAACAAAATTAGGTGGAACACGGCAACAAGAAGGAAAAAAAGACACGTACTGTAGTACAACAAAAATTAAAGTGGGAACGCTGTATCTGTATAGTTTGGAAACCCAAATTAAGTTGAGCGCTTGACTCACAAAAAAGCTTCTTTTTATGTCCAACATTCTGGTCAAGTCAAGCATCGTCAAGTGAGACAATAAAGAAACACCCAATGAAAATATCAACTTAACATTAGGGTGTATATGGTACAATAACAAACGTCCATTTGCAGGATCTTTGATTGTTGACTGCATAAACTTCGCCAAATTATTCCGCGCCAAGGGCGTGGCAGTATCTTAAGATCTTTTCGAATAAAATAATACTGAATGGTTGTCATTGAAAACAAAATGGGAAAAAAACTAGCATGTCGATACTAGCGACACGGCCCTAAGTAACTATACTCTTCCGAGGTTATTGTTGAAGGTCACGGAAGGTTTTAGAAAAACAACTGTTTTTTCGTGATAACTTAACTGTCTTGCGTACATTCGTTTCCATTTGGTTCTTCAAATTCTTCTTTTCTTCTTTGGTTCTTCAAAGACTCAACGCTACGGCTATGAAACTGGAAGGGAGTAGGAAACTATTTTCGCGTTTCTTTTGGACGCTTTTTCCGGGCTTGCCTCCTCCTCAAGATTCTTCTGCACTTCGTTAAAGGATAGGTTATCGAGCCAAGTAACCTCGCGTACGGTGTACATTTGCAGCCCGAAGGAGAGCTGATCTTAAGCAAGGCTCAGTGGACTATTGTTACTAAGTCACATACTACTCGTTGGAGGGACTATCGAACGTCATTGAAGCAGCCATGAGTTTAGGCAGTCAAGCGCTACCTCTCGACATCTCCAAAGAAAAAGATCCAGCCAGGAAAGCTATTTATACCCGTTAACAGAGGGAGTTAAAAAGCTTTCAAAAACAGACCACACGTTCTCCAGAGCCCAACACAGTTATCTCCTGTTGTAGGATGGAAACGCTTAACGTAGGAAGTTCACTGCGTTTTCCGGACACAGGACGCAATGTAGGGAAAAACACCTACATCAACCGCTTGGGAGCGCAACAAATTGTTTGTATACAAGTCCACGTTAATTTTTAGCTAGTTCACGTGCGATTTCCAAAAATGAGCTGGATTTGTGACACTAAAAGAGCTTGTCCAAAGTGTACGACAATTCAACATTTCATGCGTAAGACCTGTATCAAATGTGGTGTCAATACCCAATTTCGAGACGAAATTGAGAAGAAACGCTCATCCGAACTGGAAGCGTGCTATGAGAAAGGAAGACTGTCTTCCATTAAGCGAAATAATGTGAACAGCATCAAACACCAAATCCTAAAATATGTACATGAAGCTAAAATTTAACACAGAATTTCAAGTTATTAATTTAGTTTATTACACTTTACAGATGGCACAGCTCGAGGGGGCTTGGAGTAAGTGTGTGCTCTTGATAGTTGGAAAAGAACCAGCACACCGCTGCAGCCTGATCACGTACAATAAGATTTTGGAAAACTTCTATTACACAAAGAACTCGGCTGGTGATAAAGTTCTCAACGATAATGCGAAAACAACTCTGGCAAATTTGAAGCTAAACTATCTTTCCGCGCTTAACAGGTTCGGTGCAGAAGTATTTGGTTTCTTTTTGGCAGTAAATATATATTTGTTACTATAGACTCAACTTTGAAACAGCAACCCCTGGAGAAACAAACGGTGCCTTGGATCCTATCGATGTTGAAGAAGTGACTGCTCCAGCCGACATGGTAAAGTGGCATAGGCCCTTTTCCACCCATTTCTTTTCAGACGGTGTCAAAATATACTTACAAAGCAGTGTTCGTAGGCGATACAAAGCTGTGACATGGTGATCAGGACTGAAGTACCGGACCATAAACATCCTCAGCTTGAAGCCTCAGACCAAACATTTTTATTGAGTCCAGTCACCCATTACGAACAATTCTTATATATTTTACACAGAGTACTGGGACGGAACATGCTACAATTCCACCTGTTGAGAAGCGCATACGTATATCAGCAGGAAAATCAGCAAAGGGTATTTCTTGCAGTACTAGTTCGTTACTTTATCAGCAATGGTTCATTGCTTCCCAGGAAATGCACCAAAGAAGGCGAGGACAGGAACGATTTGTGGAGCAGAGCCTAAAGAAAAGCTGGTAATTGTCGTTGTTAGGGTTGTTAATGTTAGAGGAATATTCTAAAATAATATATTTCATAGGCAAATCAAAGCTTTGAACGCGGCTGCGGTGAAAGTGGTGAAAGAGTGACCAGGACTGAAGCACCTTACCAGGAACATGCTCAAGACTCTGTACGAACAAAATTAAAAAGTCCACTTGCCAATAGCTTTCAATTCTTGTGGATCTTTCCCAGGGTACAGGGACGGCAAATGCCACGAAAAGAGAAGGCGTACGTACTTCAGCAGAAAAACCAGCAAAGGGTAATTTTTGAAGTAATGCTAGTAACTTTATCAGCATGCTAATTACTTTATCATTGCCTCCTAGGAAATGTACCAAACAAGATGAGGACAGAAGAGTTTTCTAAGACGCAGCTTAACGAAACGAGGGTAAGTGCTGTAGTTACAGGGACTGTACATTGCGGAGACATATTAAAACAATGAATGTTCAAATAAAGAACTGATCAATCGTGTTTTTTCCTTTGTTCAAGACTCGGGCTCGTGTATTACAGGGAGGTATGGAGGTTGACAACAAAGAAGCGGAAGACCTATGGGTGATCCAAGAAAACAATGTGGTAATCAGTCATACAAAGACCAAGTATGCTAGATTATTTTTGACAGTATATTTTCTGGCCATAGGTGTGGGAGTTTTCTGAAAGAGAAGGTGATGAAGGGCATACTGTTCTAATATTTGAGTCAACGGATTAAAAAATGCAAGAAATATTACGCCCGTGCAATTAAATGTGATAATCGTTCCTCACATTTCCTATTGATAGCTTGTGAATCCGTTATGTAAACCAGTATTATATCCAGTGCTAGTATTAGTATTTAAATACAGCAGTATTTTCGTAATTTTCAATTGCTCTCTTAGACGTCCTCCATTTCTTCGGAGTCAAAGTCACTTTCGTCGGTCGTTTCTTCACTGTCGTCCAAACTGCAATGATGGAGTGCAGCGCGAAAATTTCGTATCTTCTTTTAAAGCAGTCAAAACGTTGCATCCTCTTTACCGCGAATGAATTTAAGCCATCAACGACGAATTCCTCTAAGGGCGCAGATGAGCTGTACCGACCGCTTTGGTCCAGCGGACATGCATTATATACGTCTACACTTTTGAGTCTTTCTTCCCTTTCCGCATAATAAGAGAGGACATCACGCATCTCCCTTTCAGTTATTTCCTTTTCTTCCCTGACTCGTTCTAAGCGAGTTAACAGCTCAACAGCTTTCACCAATCCATAACGGTCACCTGGTAATTGTTTTCTTTAATACTGCGTTTTCAGAAGGTTAAGAAGAAGTGTTACTTCGAAGAGCAATGGGTTCTTCCTGGTATAATGCCAAAGGCGGAAATTCAGAAGCGTTGGGCACGCATTCCCGAAGTTTATTGTACATCGCAATGTTACGTTCCCACTTCTTTTTAACCGTTTCTACTTGCTTTCTTTTTTTGCTTCGCTGCTTGCTCGTTTCTGGTTGTAAAATTGTAACTGATATAAGTGAACGGACGAAATATAGAGGGTTGAGCGCTAATTCTCTACCAAGAATGAAGTGTATATCTTGTTTGTACATCAATGGTGTTCACAGGCCCAGTTCGCACGATAGACTTCGTGACCAAATCGATAAGGCCTTCTGCGCTTACTACAAGCAAACTATTCAAGCACTATACTGACACATAGAGCCCATTAAAGACAACTCCACGAAGACGGACAACACAGAAGCAGAGCACAAAAACAGATGAAGCTAAATAACACTTGCACACACATAAGGCCCAACGAAAACTGTCAACGAAACAAACTACAGGGAACTGTCAGAAATTTAGTACATAAACATCAGTCGTGTGCACACCAACATACTCGCAACTAACCGTAAACTCAAATGCATTCTCCACAGACAGCTTATCATACGTAATGCATTTTTGACCAGCCCGACTTTCGTCCTAAGGAACTGACGACATACAGGACCGCAATGCTAATGCGTAATTTAATATAAGTACCGTAATGCTATGGAAACTTGAGCCAAAGTGCGTTGACATTCTAGCAGAAAATAAGGAAAAATGCACTGGGAACTTTTAAAGGTTAGAGCGCTTTTGTATACGGAGCGTAGTAAAGGGCAATACGGCTTCTACGCAAAAAAAGCAACAGTGCTTATAAACTCTAAATTATGGCTGAGACTCTGTCAAAACTTCCCAATATCTCTAAACGGAAGTAAAGTTCTACTTACTAACAGAAAATATGGAAAAATGCACTGGAAACTTTTAAAGGTTAGAGCGCTTTTGTATACGGAGCGTAGTAAAGGGCAATACGGCTTCTACGCAAAAGAAGCAACAGTGCTTATAAACTCTAAATTATGGCTGAGACTTTATCAAAACTTCCCAATATCTCTAAACGGAAGTAAAGTTCGACTTACTAACAGAAAATATGGAAAAATGCACTGGAAACTTTCAAAGGTTAGAGCGCTTTTGTATACGGAGCGTGTGCAACGACAATGTACACTTACACTCAGTATAGTACGTAGTTTGTTCTCAAGTGCGTATATTTTATGCATGCCTTATCCAATTATGATTTACTATGAAGAAAGTTACTGGAATATTTAAGAAAATTAAGGAGGAATACATTTATGCAGGGGCTCCAATGTTTGGTAGACTCGAACATATGGCACTAGAGGAATCAAAGCAACTTACTCACAGCGGTATTTTTTTCTTAGCTCTTCGCAGGAATGATAATATTTGAATCATCATTCACTGTGTTTCGTGCCACCCGGGCTCTTCTCGGATATCTGGTTCGCGGTCTAAGATGTGGGATCTAGCTAGAAGATATATCTACGAATATTTTTAACCCAGTTCAAACTCAAATTGAAAAACTAGCGCAAAAAAGCAAGCACAACCTAACGCTATACGGAAAGGCTTCCATGCATACTAATACCTTGAATGACCATTTATGTTTACCTTAACTTGCACTGCTCGTCTGGTACCTGCAAAATAATTCAAGTAACTTAAAAAGGTTAAAGTACCTGCCAAAACAGATATCTCTCTCTTCAATATCTGAATTTCAGATGATGCTACTCCATCCAAAATACTTCGACGAGTATGGCGTAGAAATTTTAAAACTGGCCCTAAATTAGACAGGTCCAAACTGGGTCCAGTTACGCCGTCTTCGTCTTCGTCAGACAAACTTCAATACGGAAACGCAGTTAATACTTATAGTAATTTAAATCCAAAAAGTTGTACATGCGGTAGCAGTCATGAACGGTAGCAATATCCCTTTGCGAGGGAGCAGGAGTGGGATTTGCTAAGTTTTCTATGAAAAACATAAAACATAAGCTAGTCGCTGTACAACAAATACCACGAAAACGTGAACCATACCATCCGCCTTATCTCTCATGGATTTACGTTCTTCGCTTAGCTGTTCCTCCGTAAACCCACTTCGATTCAGTTCGTCTTGAAGGCTAGGCAATAATTTAAACGCCTGAAAATATAGTTACAAAACATAGGCGAGTCGAAATTGATACAAAAAATAAATAAATAAAAAATAAACAGCGAAATAATGAAAGAACGAGTATATTACCATATCGTACTTCCCTGCCAGTGACTTCGGCAAAGTTTCATGTTTCCTTTCATTCCAATACAGGGTGAAGTCCGTTAGCATCTCATTGTGTGCTATTTCAATAGGCGGTTAGAAATTTCAGAGCGGGGGAACTTCTCAACAGTGACACTCATTTATAGCTCACCTGCTTTATCCATCCTTTTGGTGGTTTGGCCAAGCTTCGAAAGTACGGAAAACACAAGTTCGGCATGTTCCCCTGTGCTGGTACCCAATCCTTGGACAAACTTACCACTCCAAACAAGCTAGTAAACAATAAATGAAACTTGTAAAAAAATTAATCTCAAAGTACTACCCGGCAATCACGACTGTGGCCTTCCGCGTTCCATACTGACAGAACGGGTACCATTTTGGCCACCTGGAGCACACTTTTAAGGACGTGATTGTCGTTCTCACGCAGCGCAGCTTTTAGTCGCTGAACGATGTTTTCAACGAATGGCCAATACTGGCACATAACGTCCTTACAGATGAAATTAATGATAAGACGTTGACCGAGCCGATCCTGGAGAAAGAGTGGATAGGAGTAGACCTCTCCTCTTTTCATGTTGATTCCACCCAGGATGCATTCGTGTCGACAGACAGCTACGAATATTCCTGTTTCGTCTAATTTCGAAAAGGATGGGCACTCCGCCCTTGCTGCTTTCCAGTTAGAAGCCTTGCATGAGGCCTGTGATTCCTAACAATAGAAAACGTATAGGTAGTAACGGACATTGTAAGCATAAATGTTTAGGACTTTCGAAGGTCTTTGCCTCAACGCCATAATGTTTTTATCAAACTCCGCGACGTCTATCGTCGGGATAGAGGAATGACCCTTCCATGAAACTCTGTCGTAACGACCTTAAATATTATATAGTTAAAATGTGTCTAAAGAAAATTAAAGAAATGTACTTGGAACTACTAAGCCATCTGCTACATTTTTTGTTGCCATCGAGGTGAACAACTTGACATTGTTTATAACAGCATGGGCAGTTCAGTAATTGATCTTCGCCTGATTCCATTCTCTCACCAAGCTTTGCCATCTCAAACACACAGCGTCTCCATTCTTCCATGGCATTTTTAAATGAAGTTGGACATACTTTTGCATCCTACAGAATCACAAAAAGTTAATAATGGAATCACCAAGTTTAGATAAACTTACGCATACACCAAACCCTTTCGCCAAACGCTCCAAAGACATACGAAAAGACTTCGCTGACAATCCTGGGCTTGCCATTTTAAGTTGATAGAATTTATTCAATACTTCCAGATCATAAATATAGAATCCTGTTCAGAAGTACGAGGAGTTTAAAGCAAATAACTGGATCAAAAAGGATACCTTTACGAATGCTGGAAGATCCAGGAAAGTAATCTGAAGTAATTATGTCTTCAAGCTTTACTTTATTTATGTGCGAGCATGTGGCAGTTTGACATGCCAGAGCCGGAAGATAAACATGACGTCTGCCTAAGGAAACTTATGTTCACAATAGCCAAGATCTAGTTACAACAATGTTCACCTCGAACCGAAACGAAAATGCACGAAGTGTCGATTATGTCTGAAACATTATCAGAATGGCATTTCTGGCATTTTTTGTCCATTTTGATTGGTATCGCACGTTTTAATGGAAACAAAGAAGTATCAACAATTATCGGGTTACATGTTGTAAAAATATACTGTCATTGCACTTGACCCACGACCCATTTTCTTGTCTCTCTAAAGTTTGGCAAGGTAGGAGTGGCGTTTACAGCCTAATGCCCAAGTGTAGCGTAAATGATTTGCTTGAAACTTATGTTTCACGGCATCACATCTAACACATAAATCCGCACAGCCGTCCACCCACCTATGATAGCATTACTTTACTAACATGGTTTAGAGATAAGTTTTTACCGAATAACAGCTAACTGGCTGTCGCAAATAGAGCATTTCGATCTCAAGGCGTTCTTCGGGGACTCATTTTTCAGCATAGCAGTAAAAATGCGAGGTCGCACTTCCTCCCATCTTGCTGCATCTTTTTTTCTTCTACTATCCCAATCCTGAGAAGGCTGGTGTGACGCGGGTCTATTCAAAGTAGCAAAAGCCTCGTCAACCATCTCTCTCACGCTCTTTGCTTCATCGACATTATGAAAGGGCAAAAAGAGAATGAGTATCTACTCCACATAGGTAATTATTCCGTCGTAAAGCGTACAAGGTATAAAAACTGGTGGATCTTCATTCCCGGCTGATGCAGAGCAACTGCGTTTGTCGGAATCATTCTTCTTCCCCGTAGGAGAGGGCGAAGGCTTGGAGGTCCGCTGCAAAAGACCAGTAGTCGAATAAGCTCGGAAGTTTGTAGTCTTTAGAGCTTGACGTTCCTGTTTGCGCTTCAAATTTACAGTGTCCATCTTCCTTTTTTTGGCAGCATTGCATGACTCTAGGCACTGTTGTTGAAAACGCTCACTCATTTTTTCTAAATCCTTGGCTTTCCTTTTGGCACTCATTTCAATTAGGTTCAATTGCTAGTACTGTAATCCAAAAAGGTAAACAATCAACAAACCGCGTGAGACGCCTCCAAGCGGTTGATGTAGGTGTTTTTCCCTATACTGCGTCCTGTGTCCGGAAAACGCAGTGAACTTCCTACGTTAAGCGTTTCCGTCCTACAACAGGAGATAACTGTGTTGGGCTCTGGAGAACGTGTTGAAAACAGAAGGCGTTGATAACTTACCGTGTGCGCACCATCGAGAAAACCCTAGCTAACTCGGAGGAACACCGTAGCCGGCGAGGTGACATCAACGCGGGTGGTGACCTCCTCAAATGGCTCTTTGGAACCGCCAGCACCACCGATTTAGTGTTATGGCTGTAGAAGACAGTATAGCTGTACATCAGGTTTGAGCTTGATGGCGTACTCTTCTTCCTATTTCCCTAGCCCTTTGAAAAGTTTAGGGTGCTCTTCGACGAAGTCTTCGTCTGAGAATAGCTCGCCAACTTGCAGTTTGACTAATTTCAGCCTTTCAATAGCCGGACGTTCCACCAGCAATTGTTTAAGATGTTGGACGACGTAGATCTATTCCTGCGAGATAGCCTTCCCTTTTGCAAGTTCAGCTACAAGGACTCCTTTCACCTTTAGCTTCTGCTCGGCGAGGCCGTAGAGCGTCTTCATTGCTAGCTGTAGCTTCGGCATGCCCATCCCTTTCCATATCTTCTCTGGGATTGCGATGACGTCTGCCCCCGTGTCGATCTTGAACGGCGTCTTCTTGCCGTTTACTCTTAGCTGGAGTACCCACCGTTGGCTCGTTGTCGTCGAGATGTTGTGGAGGAATAGAGAACAACATTCCTCGTAATCATCTACTTCTGGGACCTCGGCTAGTTCGTGGTCTTTTCCTTGTTTGCAAAACTTGCTAGCGGCGAAGTGGTTGTTCTTCCCGCAACTCTTGCATCGCTTGCCGAACGCCGGGAATCATTTATTTCCCGGATCATGTGGCCTACAGCAGTAGTGACAGTTTTCTTTGGGTTTCCAAACATCACGGCCTCTTCCGGCTTTAATGCGCTCGACTTTTGGCTCTTGTTGTTTTGTGCCCTTGTTGATCTCCTCGGCCTTTGACATCGAGGACTCTTGTGCCCTCGTGAGGTCACAGGCTCTTACGAAAGATAGGTCCTCCTCCTCTAGGAGTCGTTGCCCGGTTTGTGTACTTAGCACTCCAGCAACTATATCCCGCAAGATAGACTCCTCGCATTTTCAGCAGAAATTACAGTTCCTGACTTTATCTTTAAGGTCTGTAGCAAAGTCATCAATAGGTTCCTCAGGACTTTGGCACCGCTGATGGGATATGTAGCGTTCATACGTCTCGTTTACGGATCCTCTGGCAAAGGTTACAAGTGCGTCTACTACCTCGTGCATCGAGGCATATGCGTGAAGTTCCAATCCGTTATAGGTCTTGAGTACCTCGTCACTGAAGCATGATCTTAGCACAGCTTTGTGGAAGGCTTCCGGCTGTGTCTCCATGTCGGACAGTATAATATAATCCAACCATTTTAGTTGGATACCGCTTCATAACGTTGGTCGGCCGGCATGTCCAATTTTTGGGGTTTTATTCCCCTGATTAGTACGCTTATCTGCATTTGGCTTTGCGATCTTGTAGCCTGGGCCATTCTGTTTACTAACGTTTCTCTTTTGGGTACCGATGCTATTGATATTTGGTTATAATAACTTTGTTTTACTCGAGAAATAGTCTATGCAGTCTGCGCCATTTTCTATTCGTATTCAGACAATGTATTGCGTAGGCGGGGCTACTCCTAGTGGAGGTGGTCCCCCTGACCGGTGGTGCCATGTAGCACAACCGAGCCCACAACAATCTCAAACAAGTTCATAGTAAAAAAATGGGAAAAAATATTCGCTTTTCTTTGGCGCTTTCCTTTGAGAGCAACTTGTTGATTTTCTTTTACACCCTTCGTTCTAAACACAGCTATGTGGTTCCGGAACACTGGGTGCAAGAGAAGTGTTCACCTTTGCTCCCAAGGGGAAAAGTGATTATACTATTGTAAACTAAAGAATTAGAAGTATGCAAGCAATTCAAAACACATTCTAGCTTGTCAGTAACTTTCGAAATTCATTTTCAAAGGGAACTTATTATAATATCCATATCATGAGTCTCTATGAAGACGAGAAAAGATAGTCGCCGACAATAGTAATGATTTCTTGGAGGAATGGAGGGACTAGGGCTAAATCCTTTCATGTGCAAAAAAATGTGCATACAATGCGCTCCTCCTTCCCCTATTAATGTCCCCTCCCTGGACATTAGTATGGGAATGGAGTGCGCGTTTTTTTGCAGTTTAAGGATTGATCAATTAATATAAATGCATACTAATAAACGAAATTACGTCAAAGTGCAGAGTATTTTATGGGGATATTTCTTACGAAATTCATGGTTATCTGGCAGTAATTCCTCGTACAAACCATGTAAATTGAAATGTACTTTTCGTGACTATTCGTTTCTTTGTGGTAATGCAGCCACTGTTATTTACAATAACTTGTCCTACCACAAAAGATTAATCTACTGTGAATTACAATTCTTGTTTGATCCAGTGAAATTAAGGTCGTTCTTTTCCCTGAAGCTTCTACTTTGGCTTTATTTTCTTAAAGCGCAATAAGGACGATTGAAATAAAAAAGGCAGAATATCGAATCTCCTTTCACTAGTATGTTTTTTTTAATCCGTGTAATGCCTGTTGTAAGAGAAGATGTCTTCATAAGAAAATTTACAGGACCATATGTTTCACGAAAAGGAGCACCCGTGTCGAACGTGCGCGCATTGCAAAATTGAGCTTTACGAAATATTATTTCATCATCAGGGAAAGCTAATCAAGGTAATGTTATCAAGTTAAAAGTACGTTCAATTATAAACGCCGTACACTCATATTATTGCGATGTAATATTGTAACGTGTGGGTTAAGTCACGTGTATGTAATGGGGACTTGTCCCACGAGTAGAATGTAAGGGTCAGCACGGAATTTCCTGTGCTGACCCAGGGCGTATGTGACATCCTTTTCCGCCATCGGCCTGGGTTTCTGCAAGCTATGCAACTCCCAGTGCCCGACGGCGGCCTTTAAATAGGGCCACCTTGCCCCAGGCATTTGTCAGTCTTGGACAGTCGTTAGTTGTGTCTTGTGGTAGAGAACAATAAACCAGTTTTTCCGCTACCAAAACTTGTGTCGCCCACTTTATTACGTGACAATTTGGTGGAGATGCGGGGTAGTGACGAAACACCCGCCAGGTAAAAGTTAAATGTCCTTAAAAAGACTTTGCTAGTCTCGGTACGGACTTGTAATTTTTTGGGGTTGAGTAAAACTCGTGTGCCAAGTGGCCACAAGAAGTACTGCGCAACGCGACACTCCCGCTCAGGCACGTGATAGTGGTCCGGCGTCATCCGAAACCGTCTCCGCTTCCCGCGCCGCAAGGTCTGTGCCTTGCCCCGGCTCCCAACCGCCCGTCGTGCCAGCTCCGGCTCATCAAACACCAGCCCCAACGGTCCAACCATCGCCCTCGCCGTATCAGCTGCCTCCACCTGCCCACCAGCAGCAAACTACTACCTTCCCCGAGCAGCCTGCCGCTCCTTAGCCTGACCCGAGTAGCCTTACCGTCGAAAGCCCCGTCATAGAAACCGAAATCCCAAAAGACGACCCGTCCTTTACCAACCACACCGGAATCACCGGGGCAACCCAACTTTTCCTCAAAAGATCAACCTTACCGTGCCCTACATACGCGGCTAGGTCTCAACAACTCCACAAAAACAATGAGTCCTCCACGTTCCGACTCGGCCGAGCGCATTCGTCGGGCCCGTGAACCAAAGGAATTTTCAGGAGCGTCAAAAGGAGACCCATTGGTATGGATCCGAGACTACGAAACCATAGCTGATTACAACGGGTGGACAGAGGAGGACAAGTTTTCCTTCATCGCGACTTACCTGACTGGTTCGGCAAGAAGCTGGTTCGACCGTCAATATAAGCGTGGTAAAAGCCCGGCAAATACCTGGGCTGAACTGGTAGACCACTTCCACCAGCGTTTTATTCGCTTAGTTCGCCGTCGATATCTAAAGGATAAAGTACGGCGTCGGTACCAACTTCCCGATGAGACCGTGGAAGGCTACTGCTACGCGATATTGGACTTATGCGACCAGATCGACCCTAACATGCCGGAGGAAGATAGGATTGAACACCTGAGTTATGGATAAACTCAATCTGTACAGAATCAAGACCGCGGAGCAGTTTATTGAAGACGCTGCTGCCGTTCCCTATGCGAATGAACAAGCCCTTCAATCTAACTGGTTACGTCACACTGCTAAGCCGAAGACTAGCAGCGACATGGAAGATGAGGAACCTACCACTTCAAAAAAGAAAGCGGTATCAGTTAACACTGTTAATACAAGAGAGTCCTCTAGTGAAGAGGCTAAGTTGGCAGCGCAAAGGGCGGAATTCTCTAAACACCTCGGTGGGTTACTCGAAGAGCTGCGCCCTAAAGGTAAGGTTGGCCAAAATCCACCCTCTTACACTCGTTCGCATGACGCCCAGCCTGTCAGCCATGCATGCGGCAGACGAGGCCACATTGCTCGGTTTTGTCGCAACCCCAGAAGAGGTTCTCCCAATGGTCATTCTCAAGAAGGGACAACAGTTCGAATCAGGCTTATGAAAGAAGGGAGCATGCCTCCTATCCGGCTAACTCTAATGACCGCGTTTACTCGGGAAACCGCGGCGACTACCGTTTAAGTGAACCTGAGTTTAGACCGCGATTCCCCAACCCTTCGGGCGATCACAGGAATCTGGTCAGTTTTGCCCCTGGTCAAGGGAACGAAGCCCCACAGGCATAGCTAGCGGAACAAGGGAATCACCCCACCTTTGTGGTAATTCCCTTATTGATAATAGACTGCACCATTTTGATCCGAGAGAAAGTAAAATTGTAACGGGGTAGAAACTTTTGCACTTTTGGATACGGGGGTCGCAATAAGTGTCTTATCGGGGGTTTGGGTTAAGGAAAATGGGTTCGATGTAGAACCATAGGAAGGGTTGGATATTTTGGTAGCCAACGGGGGGTCAATTAAAGATATAAGAGGTTTGCTAGTCACGTTAACGCTTTTAGACAAAGAGGTTAATACCAGGGCAATTGTCATTGACAGAGACATTGTAGATTTCATTATTGGGAATGATTTGCTAAAACAGTTGGGAAGAGTTACTTTTGAATACAGGCCTGAGGGCCTTAGGTTAGTTGGAAACGAACCAGTGGTCCAACAACTTTAGCACGTCAGTACCATTGCTAATTTTAACGAAAGTCGGGTTTTAAACATTGGGCAAGGTAAGCCAGGGAAGTCAAGAATGTGAACAGGGGAGGGAAACAGTCGGTAGATGTGAAATTGTCGAGGAAGCGCATAAAAGTTTTCAAGAGGTGTCGGTAACGACGGAAGATGTATTTCCTGAATTAGGGGCTATAGAGATAAATGAGGGGAAGTCTGACAAGAAAGAGGGAACATTTAAGCTTATAAGTGAGGCCGGCATTTCTATTCTCCTAATTCCGCCAAGGCGATTGCATTGAAGGTTATACCCGTAGGAAAACAGCCAGAAATTGAACAGGCAGAATTTGTGAATGAGCCTAGCAAGACTGTACTAGGAAAAACGGGAGTCAGCAAAGGCCACACACTTGTTGTCGCTACGCGTGGAACAGTTAACACAATGGTAGTTAACTTCACGGATAAACCCCAATGGCTTTTCGCAGGCACCACTCTTGGTATGGCCACCAGTAAACCCTTCCAAGAGGCTAGTATTAGCCAAGAGGGTACTAATCAGATCGAATTGGAAGCTCTGGAGAAATGTTTTCCGCAAAGTTTGGAAGACCCCCAAACCGACGCTCTTCGACGAATTTTGAGGAAGCACCTTAAGTGCTTAGCCGCTGATAATAAAGAATTGGGTAGCAGTAGCGTCATAGAGCATACCATTGACACGGGGCAAGCTAAGCCCATTTCACAGCCTCCCTACAGAAGCAGAGGAAATGCTCAACGCTGAGGTGATAGAACCTTCGTTTAGCCCATGGGCCTCACCTGTGGTGCTGGTTAAAAAGAAAGACGGTACCTGGAGGTTCTGCGTGGATTACCGTAAATTAAACTCAGTCACGACTAAAGACGTATACCCCTTGCCACGAGTGGACGATGCCTTAGACGCCCTAACGGGAGCTCAATACTTTAGCGCCCTCGACCTTCAGTCGGGCTATTGGCAGGTTAAAGTTAGGGAAGAGGATACAGACGAAACAGTTTTGTTACCCCAGGTGGGTTTTATCAATTTAAAGTTATGCCGTTAGGGTTGTGCAACGCGCCAGCGATCTTCCAACGAATGATAGATTTAGTATTGGCGGGACTGAAATGGCAAATTCGCTTAGTTTATCTAGATGACATAATAATTTTCTCACGAACCCTTGAAGAACATGTAAATGACATTGATAAAGTACTCACGGCGCTCGAAAAGGCAAATTTAAAATTAAAACCCTGTAAATGCCACTTTGCTACGGAAGAAGTTCAGGTTTTAGGACACGTGATCAACCGCGAAGTGATAAGCCAAAACGAGGCTAATAGAAGCTATTACAAAGTTCCCTACACCTCAGAATCTTACCGACGTCAAGAGCTTCCTTAGCATTTTGTTCCTATTACAGGCGATTTATTCAAAACCTGTCAAAACGCGATGAACCATTTTCTAGGCTTACTAAAAAGAATGAAGGTTTTCACTGGGGACCAGAAAGGGATTAGCCTTTGCCGATTTGAGAAATGCTCTAAAAAGTTCGCCCATACTAATTCACCCAAATTTTAATCGGGAATTTAAAATCCATCCCAACGCCTGTGAATATGGGATCGGCGCGGTATTATGTCAAAAGCCCGAAGGCAAACAAAAAGCAGTGGCCTACGCTAGCCGGCTACTTAACAAATGCGAGAGGAATTATTCCACTACCGAAAAAGAATGTTTGGCGCATGTTTGGGCGGTAAAGAAATTCAGGCAGTACCTGTGGGGGAGACCATTCAAGATCATTACTGACCATCACGCTCTGTGCTGGCTGAGAACTACGAAAATCAACAACAGTCGCCTAGCCCGTTGGAGCCTGGCGTTGATGGAGTATGATTTTCAAATAATGCACAGGAGCGGCAAGGTACATAACGATGCCGATGCCCTCTCCCGCTGCCCAGTGGGTCAGGCCGAACATGAAGACCAAGAATACGGTCCAATAGTTTTCTCGATTAACGTCGAGGACAAAAACATTACCATGGAGCATCAAGAAGCTGACCCCTGGTGTGGAAAATTTTTAGAAATCTTAAAGTATCCTAACTCTAAACCTCGGGTACGCAGACAGGCTCATCTGTTTACGATTAAAGAACATAGACTGTACCGAAAAGTGTTTCAAGAGGGGCACCTCTTTCTAAGGCTATGCGTTCCGAAAAAACTGAGGCAAGATGTGCTATACGCGTGTCATGATGACATGACCGCAGGGCATTTAGGCTTCAAGCGGGCTTGAACCAAGATAACTCAGTGCTATTTCTGGCCCAAGATGGCCCCTGAAATTAGGAACTACGTCGCCTTTTGTGAGGATTGCCAGACTAGGAAAGCAGAAAAGACCAAAGAGAAAGGACTTATGATCCCTATTTACGCTGAGGCCACTTTCGAGAAAGTAGGATTTGATTTTCTAGGGGCTTTTCTTGAAACCTCTAAAGGCAATAAACACATCATAGTTGCAGTTGATTATGTCACCAAATGGGCCGAGACCAAGGCTGTTCCGCCGGCCACCGCCGAGGAAACCGTAGTTCTTCGTTAAGCAGCTCGTGCTACGACATGGCGTTCCCCAGGTACTTATAACAGATAGGGGACCCTACTTAACCTCCGAATTCACAGAAGGGGTGGTAAAAGCGTAACAGACCAACCAAATACCTTCAACAGCGTACCACCCCAGTGTAACGGTCTCACGGAACGACTAAATCAGACGCTAGCAACGATGCTTTCGATGTACGTGAGCAACCGTGATTGGGACGAATCGCTAGATTTCATCACGTTTGCTTATAATACATCTAAGCAGGAGTCTACCGGATACTCAGCCTTCTATTTAATGCATGGGTGCGAGCAAATGTTGCCAAAAGATGTCGCTTTAGACGGCATGGTTGAACCTACGGTAGATTTAGACGCACCCAATACTGATGCGGGTCAGCGTGTCAAGAACAGGCTAGAAGAAGCGTTTTAGATCTTAAAATCAAGGCGGGATGAAACCAGAAATAAACAAAAGGAACGTTACGACAGGAAACATGAAAAAAGAGATTATGAACCCGGAGGGCTGGTCTGGGTTTATACGCCGACCAGAAAAATCGGGAAGTTAGAAAAACTCCTGCATCGTTATCACGGACCGTATAAAATTATACGGCAAACATCTCCCGTAGACTACGAGACACAAGGAGTAAAAAGGCGAAAGGCTTCCGATAGTGCATGTTTCCCGCTTGAAACTATACATTGAAAGAACAATGCCCTTGGAGGACGAGGAGTATTTAGGACTAGCGGGGAGTCCCTGCGAAGAAGGAGAAGACGAAGTTATGAAAGAAGATTCCACAGGCGGCATTGAAGTGTCGTCTTACCCCTCGAACGAAGTTCAGGATGCCAGGGAAGATGCCACACACGGCATTGAGGGGTTGCCTTACACATCGGGTGAAGCCCAGGACGCCAACGTCACCAAAAGGCAGACAGTCCGGCGCTCAAGCCGCGAGCGAAAAAGGACTCAACACTATGGTTTCGAGTAACTCTTTTTCCTCGACAGCCCGAGTCCAAGGTCGGGTATACAGACATTTCGATGCTCAACAGTTTTTGAAAGGACTAGCTTTATTGCATCCAAGGCTGCCTGGACAGAGCTTTCTGTGGCATCGTTACTTAATCTTTCGAAGCTTTCTCCCAGCATTTCCCCAGGAATTCTCTTCTAAGCAAATTTAAAGAAAAGCACGCAATTTAACAGACAGGCAGGTACAAGAGCTTGAACTAGATCATTACCACTTTTCACACTATTCACTAATTTAGGCTCAAGAAAAGACATTATTACTTCTACTATAAAAATTTAAATACTATAAGTCTTAAACAATAAGACAACTTCGCCTACAATTAAGAAAACTTCTACTATAAGTCTTAAACACTAAGACAACTTCGCCCACATCCAATTCTTGCAAATCAAGGGAAATACCATGCAATAAACTGTACCGGCAATTCACTAAATTGTCTCAAAATTACCTTCATGTGGTATTCCAATTCCAGCAAAAAGCTTACAATAGAACAAACAAACAAAAAACAGTCACAACCAGCAACAAACGCTCGTTCACTTGAACTCCTGTAAACAAATCTGTTGCGTTCTCTAAGTCGCTTTCTCCGCGCTTGCCTAGCGCTCGTGGTTATCTTACCACTCGTTCGAGGACGGACTACCGTGGAGCCCAGCAACCTTATGCACGGGGTACACCTACAACCGGAGGGTGAACTGGTCCTGATTAAAGCACAGTGGACCATCGTAACTGACGTGTCACACGGCTCACTAGAGAAACGCTGGACATGATAGAGACCGCTTTAAGCGCGGGCCGTCAAGCCCTTTCACTTGACGTAAGCCAAAAAGAAGACCCAGCATGAAAAGCAATTTTTGGGCGCCTACAAAGAGAACTAATAGTTTCCAGAAGCAAAAAACCATTATGAAGACCTATAGCATTCGTACCCTCGAGCACACCTTACGTAAACCTGACGAGACACGTCGCCGACCAGGACTAATTACCGCAGGTGGCGACTTATTAAAATGGCTTTTTGGAACCGCGAATGACAACGACTTAGAGGTAATCAACCGAAAGGTAGCTAAATTAGGGAAGGAAAACGAGCAGTTTGTACATCTAATCGAAGACCAAGTAACTCTGATAAACAGCTCATTTTGGGCTGCTCAGCGGAATACAGACGCTTTAAAAAGACCTCATAGGGCCGTAGCTGGCTTCCAAAAAGATAAGATGCAGCTCTCGAAATGGTATTTAAATCTAACGTCTGACATTATTTTGGAAACGGAAATTGATTCGCTAGTTAGGTCCATAGAGGAATCTTTCTCATGGCTCGAGCAAAGCCTTGAAAACTTTGGGATGGCCCAAGTGGGGCTAGCAATGGGGAAATTAACGCCTATGCTCGTCCATCCTGATGATCTAAGTCGAGCCCTATTACTCGTACAACAGAAGTTACCCTTAGGGTGGGAGATCGCTTTTCAGCATGAGCCCGGTGCCCTGTGGGCGCTGTACAAAAACACGCGCGTAAGATGCGCTCTTTTGAAAGCAGAATCAGACTCTTCATCGATGTAGATTTATTCGAGACCACGACGCAGCTTAAATTATATAGGGTGATAACGATTCCAAACCCAATAAATAATAGCGGCCAAATCAGTACTTTGTCCGAAATACCTAACTATGTAGCCATTACATCCGACCGACAATTCTTTACGGAAATCCAAAATTTGGCACAGATCGCAGGTCCAGGGGAACGAATTAGCAAAATGAGGACTAGCCTAAGCCGCTTAGCAACAAGCGCCAGGTGCATTTCAGCACTCGTCATGAAAGACCGCCAAAATAACTAAAAACTGCCCAAAAGTAATAGAAAGGTGCAAAGAAAGTTATTTAACACCTCTAGCAGGGCAGACCTGGCTTTACTCAACCTGTGGGCCTACCGAAGTCACCCTCTCGTGTCGGATGGGTGGTAAAGACTCCCGAATCTAGATCATTGAAATTTAATGGCGTGGGAAATTTACGCATCCCCGTCGCCTGTTCGGCCCACTCTAACCATTGGGTGGTACCAACAGAATACCGGGGAGACACAAGTGTCGTTTTAGAACACGCGACACCCGAGCCATAGGAACGCCAACCCAACCTTACATCCCCGCTCCCGTTACTTCTTGATGACTGGTCCGAAACCTCCAAATATCTTAAACAAACTTGGAAAATGGAATGGGAATTCTTCCAAGAAACACTCCGTAAGGGTAAATCCCTACTAGGGGAATCCCCCGAAAGCCACAAAATTACCCTGATAATAGGTGGAAGCACTACACTCAGTGTATTCGTAGGCATAGTACTTGCGCTTCTCCTAATTGCATTGCTTAAATTTTATAAACCGCTTGTAATCAAAGTAAATCAATTAGAGCAACGTTTAGAGTTGCACGAGAAAAAAGTTAAAAGTCATTCCCGCGATCAAATACAAGCTTGCGAAATGCAAGAAGAGCCACCACATCCTGTAGCCTTAAACCTTTCCTAGATAGGTGCTCCCTCCCGATGTAAATAAAATGCTACAAACAGCAGTATCCCGTAGTAAAAACCGTAGCAATGACCCCAAACGAAGAAAAAAAACCCCGCCGCATCCTGTCGCCTTAGACGACACATAAGATGATTGCTTACTATGTAAAATAAAACGCTGGAATCAGCAAAGATCGCTGTTAAATACCGAAGAAATGGCTTCATTGAGCTAGTTGTTAAGTACCTCCTTAATCAAACCCTTGCGATGGCCAACCGCTACCCTGGAGTCAGAAGCTCTCCGCGACCTTCGACTTCGAAGGCCACTCCCGTAGAATGGGAACCCCCATTACTGGTTGAGAAGAAATCAACGCCGGCCCCAGCAGCGAGTGCGTCCCCCCTCGACAGCACCCCTCTGGCCTCCAACAAGCTGGGATTGCCGCTGCTGCCTGGATAGGTCGAGACGTTCGGTTATTCTAGCGCCTCCGGACTCCGCCGCCTACCCAGGCTAAACGTCCCGGTAAATGGACGTCACGTCCATATGTACCGGCGTAGCATTTATCAGGGGTCTACCCTGATAGCCTGCCGGTGGGTGCGAGTACTACGAGGATGGCAGGGTGGTCCGCCTGGACAAAGCATCCCCCCTTCAGCGGGTCAACGTCCCAAAACGCCACGAAGGGGTCGAGCCAACACCAGAGGTAACTCGGGCCTTAACGAAGGCCACCCGAGTCCCAATAGGATCCGAGATCAACACGACGCCGGTAGTACGGATACCACCCCTGTGTCTGCGTTGCCAAGCAGAGGTGCACCTGGCCAAGGAGTGCCACGGCGTATGGAGGAGAGTACCTGCTACAGGCCGACTGGTTAAGCGAA
>JAHZNP010000424.1:0-61895 GCA_020615345.1 Triops cancriformis | reverse complement strand
CCCCCCCCCCCCGAACCAAAATCCTGGATACGGGCCTGCTTGTAGCAATTGCGGAGCCTGAAATATTAAGTTAACTTATTTGGACTATGAAGGGAAGTAGAATTACCTGTACACTCTACGTCACATCCACAGATAAATAACGGATTAATTATTCTTTCCGACAGATACCGACGGATTTCTGAAGAAACTTTGTTTAACTCAGGGGCCGCGAACCACTGTCTCAAACTTGTTAGAAACTATGGATCTGGGCAAGTTTTGGTATGGTACGTATACTCTTCGCAATCTAAGCGAATTGTTTTAAATGAACCACGTTTGCAAATGTTACGCATCACGTATATCCAAACTTTATCCATGAATCCAAAATTTTGAATTTGTAGTTCAACAACGGAACTGCTTTTCTGACGAAGAAATAAGATTAGAGGATTACTGTCACAGATCAATTGCACTGTGAAAAAATATTTTGTGAATTTACAATGACTCGTTGTGCAGCAAAAAAATACAAGGACTTCACTGTAAAAATACTTAAAAAACTGATTTTTAACCACGAATTTGTTGAAGAAAAACATTTTTAAAGTACTTTTACAGTAAAGTCCTTATAATTTTTTGCTACAATTGTAAATTTACATTATTTTTTTTCCAGTGCGATCAATACAACGAATTCAAATGTTATTGCCAATAGGGAACTACTCCACTTTTGAAATAATGAACATCCTCTGTAGCAAACAAAAACACAATGCGCTAATGATTGCTTAATGATATTCCTCAAACTTACTTAACTCAGACTCAACCAAAATCCAATTTAAAATGCAAAGGAAGCCAAATTTCAGGGTGACTGGCTTGAAAAAGAAAAAAAATCGCTTGCATGATCCCAAGCTAAAACAAAGGCAGCTCATTAAGCTTGGGCCCCATGAATCTCTATTTAAAATCGATGTACTAGCCACGCTATCCATCTCGATCGTTGTGCAAACACAGGTGTCTCTACTCCTGCCTTCTTTTTTATACGTATCAGGATCTCGATGGCCATTTCTCTTCCTACTCAAACTTATTGATCACCATTACTCAAGGTGTCGATATAACACTTGTTCGCTTTCCCAAACACTATGGGCCTACTGCTGTCCAAATACGGAACAAGGAAAAACTACACCAATATATAAAACAAAAACAAGGCAAGCTAAGAAATATGCATAAACTAACAACCCATTTTAGTTTCGGTCAGTGTCGTACGCAACTTGTCAAGCCAACGAACGCTTTCCCATCCGGACCACCGGGACCAGGAAAGCAGGAGACTATGAAAAGAATTGGGTGGTCCAAGTCCATCTAGCCGCTCTTTCAAGCCCCCTTACTACTCCGAACCCGCATAGGCTTTCCTTTACTTACAAGTTTAAGAAACTGGATCGCTTTTAATAATACCTTTCATAAGACTCCGTAAATGCCTTTGGGCGACTCTGGAACGAGCGACCATCGAGTCAGCTAGTCACTAATCAATATCCGGGATCCAAGATTTAATTACGAGACAACAAAAATGAAGACAACACTGACATAACACGTGGCGGCGGCCGACTCTAAAATTTCCCCCGGACAAGTTTATTAATTATCGCTTGACTGGAAGAGCTTAAAGGAACTGCATCCAAAAGCTGAGGACACCACTTGGATGGTTCTTCATATTTTTGAAAGACCTAGATGATATTTGCTTTACTTCCCCCCAGCACTTGGTGAATAGAGACTGTCTGAATTTGGACATGGAGCCAAATGTATGCAAATTGATCTTTCAGATACACTATACATGCAACTGCTCAACCCACCAGACAACGTATGACGTCAGGTACACCAATATTGCACACACATACGCCAGAGGAACTCTTTGGAGCAGCACAAAACTTTCTTTCCCTGGACATTTTAACCCATCTTCGTTAATCAGCAAAAGTTGGTTTTTCCTTGTTCTTGTTTCCAAAGTTCTTGTCCTCTATTTGCTTGCCTTCTGTCCCCTGGTCATTAGCTCAATTTGGTAAGTTATTTCCACTTTGTTGCAATAACTTTCATACTTTTAAATTGGCGTGTCAGAATTTGTAATTCACCCATCGAAACAGTGATAACACATATAGTCATTATTTTGGTAGCTAAAGTTGTTAAAAAATTTTCCTGTACACAATTCTGATTTCTGAAAGTCAGAAATCCTTCGGCAAGTTTTAGTCACGTGAAAAGATTATAATCTTCTCTAAAAGTTGTGTTACGGAACACTATTTAAAATTCATCCAACTGAAATCTTCTTGAAATAGAATGGCAGAAAGAAAGAAAGGCTACATTGTGTTGACTCTTTCATAAGTAGAAAGCTTCTCATAGTACATGACAATTTGAATGAATTTGGTTAAGTTGAAGCGCTCGACCTCCGAAGTGGTTTTACAAAAGTCATGAAAGGTCAAGCAGTGGGCTCCAAGGATCTGGACAAGGAAGCTGACGCCTCGTAAGCACTTTCCCGAAGCATGTTACAGCATTGTTGACAGGACCGAGTCGCCATTCTCAGCAGGGCATTGGAGAACACGTTAGTTGTGTGTGTGTGTGTGTACTATACTGGACTGTAGATTCCTTTTCGTTCAAGTATTAATGCAAAATAAAATCAATGCCATAGTCAACTATTAGCGCATACGTCGTTTCTCGGGTCCTTATGCGAACCAACTCCACCAAAAAGGACTCGTGTGTCACGACGCTCTATGACCAATATCCTCCCTGTCCTCTTAAAAACCAATTTAGATTCGGAATGTGTTATGCACGACTGAGAACGCGCAAAAGGTCACTAACAAATGAAAAAGAACCCCATTTCCATAATTTTTTGCTTAGTGTCAACCTCGTAGGCCCCTTTTTTTGCTTCCTCCTCTGTTCCCTCTTTTCAGAGTAAGGAAGTGGGGAACACGACAAAAAAAACGAAGGTAGGAAAGGCACCTACAGCTGGTATAACACAGAGTGGAGTCATTGAACAATTCCTCACGCTAAATTAGCGAAAAAGCTGGTGTAACATTCAAGTCTTGCCTATTAACCAAGCCCAAAGCTTGCAACGCCTTTCACCTGTGCGCACACACGCATACAAGTTGCAGCTAACCAGAAAAACTGGCTCCGAAGCAGAAAAACATAGCTTGAGATCGCAAATCTATTACTTTGTCGCAACCAAAGGGTTCTGTTCCCACAGAACAGCTATTATTTGGCCCGTACTCCGTGTTTTGACACCATTCTTCACGCGTAATACCCTTAGAAGTTGGGGAAAATGACACAAGACCACCAAGGACTTGCTGGAAGTCAAACCCACATAAATTAACGATCCATTAGTCAGTAAGTAACGCCAGGGAATTCCGAACGTAAATCTCTCCAACATATGGCAAAAAAAAGCATTCTTCAAAAATGAACAAAATACAACTTGCACACCAACAATTCGCTAGGAGTTAAGATGACTGCTTTTGCAATTCAAGTAATGGGCTACCAGAATGCGAATTCGCTTTTCTTGTATAGCTCTTGGATGGCGCAGTAAACACGATCACCCGTCATAATGTTTAATGGCAATTTCTTGGGGAACATAAAAGTGAATGGAAAGAATTTTCTGGAAGATACGAACGCCTTTATTTTTCAGAGTTTTGATTTAGGAACCCGGGACAAGACTCGTGCGAAGACGTGCGGAAGGGCTTTAAAAAGTTCTAGAACAGTAATTACAACCTAAGAAGCACAGCTGACGGGTTAATAAAGCTTCCCCAAACCTGGACATCTGTCGATCTAGAAAGTGAGGTGACATCCGTGGGGCCACCAAGCTTATCATTTAATTCCTCGACTTGAAAACTACAAAAAGACTTTATACCTGCAGCCGTTATTTCCGACGATAACTCGCAAATGAGTTGGCATAATCAAAAATAAAAACCTTGCACCCGAACGCCCCTTAATTGTGCGCTGCCAAACAACATCCAGATCCAGTCTTCTCTTCTTCAACGTACGAACGCCATATGGCCTATTTTGAGTCAAGTTTCCACCTTGAATCTTTCAACTCGAGCATTCATGTATCCAGCGTAAACCAAGTGACATTCACCTTTAAGATCGGCAGCCCTTAAGCGTCATTGCAGACACCACAAAACTACAATGTAAGGCTCCATGTATCCATAACACGGATCTGTTTCCAAGAAGACAAGATTGTAATCAAGTCAGCAAGTATTGTAATCTTGAAACGCAAGCAAAGCAACTAGACTCTTTCTAATGCTTCTTCTACAAATAAAATAACTCAGTGACCTGAAAGGAACTTCGTAACGTAGCAATTGATGCGAAAGGGGAATTTGTTTCGAAAGGTGCACAACACAATTTTACGCGTTCCATTTGCAACTTAAGACAAGTGTAATTCTTGGGCTAAATGGTCATTCAGATTCAGCCGAGCAGCGATGTACAGAAAGGTGCACGTTCCTCAAGCCCTTGTGTTAACCAAAGCATGTCTATGCTCCCGCAACAACCATGACTTGAATGAAAACTTGGAAATACTGAATACTAAGCTATGCATCTGGAATTCACGTCGACCCTGATGCTGCTGCATACTGGTCTACATTTATTATTTAAAAAATAGAGGTTTTGCGACAGTACTCGTTGATTATTTTTTGCTCGGGGAGAAATAATTCTGTGAAAGCCTATAGTCGGTTTTCAGAGTTCTAGGCGAACACAAGCCTTAAAAGGAATACAACCGATAAAACCGAATAGAAAACAAGACTTTTTTTCGGAAGAGCCCCGTGCTATGGGGAAAAAAGTGAAATCAATGGAGTACAATAATGTGTCTTTATTTCTTTTGCTTTTCTTTCTCTTTTTTTTTCTTTGGTGGGGTGTGGGGTCGTACTGCAATTTATGGAACAGCGCGAGTCCTTTCTAGGAATGTAAACAGAGAGTTTGCGATGACCTGTATGTATTCTTGCGGAAACAAGCACGCTTTCCTCCCTTTTCGGCATGGCAACAGAAGCCCGTAGCCAACGATACGTTTAGCCGGCTAGCTTCCAGCTTTTCTGACGGTTGTAAATATGCAAAGCAGAGCCTTAACCGGAAGTTCTGAAGTTACGAGCCTCGAAAATGCGAAATGACACCTGTCTTTCTCTTGGCCAACAAAATTCCATATATGCGGAGCCCAAACGTGAGAGGGGACGGGCCACACATCTCCATACGCCGTCATAAAGCACCTTTTGCTGACTTTGGGGAGAGTCGTAAAAAAGCCCTTGTAGATGTGTAAGAAACTCGAGTGGTGGTATGATCATCCATGAAAAAAGAATTCTCAATTCCCGTTCTCTCTTTTGCTCTGCGTGTGAGGACTCGCAAATTACTCGCAAGTGCGAAAAGCTCTCTCTTTTTCTCTCTCTCAGTGGACTATCTAAAGTTATGCCTTCATAGAATATCCACCATTACCTTAGCCCTATGCTTAAATCACTTATAATTGCTGCATCTCGTTTCACTTTGACCGCACCGGGTCATGTAAACATTCAAAAACGTTCCACGCTTTGCATGGCTTTTTTACTTTCCAACTTTTGTTTCAGGCCTTTCGAGCTGCAGACTAAACCAATGCAAATGGCGTGAGATGGCCAATATGCAAAATTTAAATCCCTGTCTCCTCCACTCACTTTACGCTTATCAAAGTCACTGATCCGGTGCGACTGGTGCAATGAGCCAATGACATCACTCCACTCGGGATGCGTGCCTGCGTCTACACGCCGAAATCTGACTTCAAGCGAGCCATGTGGTGGGTGGGAGTGGGGGGGGAGGGGAGGCCATGGATGGAAAGTTCTAGGCTGATGAACTGTTAATTAATTTATGCGTAAAGGGTGGAGCGTTAGAGCTAAGGACTTAAATAGGCTAAACGAAGAAAATTGTTAAAAAAAAGAAACCTAAGCAAGAAAACTTATCGTTACGAATAAAAGGGGGCTGGACCCTTTTGCCGCATTTTGCCATAAGGATGCGTAAATTGTGGCCCCCAAGTGCGGTCTCTGACAAGAAGCGCTTAGTAGACACTTGAACACGGGCCATAAATCCCACGTGCGATGCCGTAGAAAATTCACGGCATTGGCCCTTTTTCTTTAATTCTTCGTCTATGCCCCCTTCCCCCTCCGCCCCCTTTCTCGAGGTCCCGAACGTACGGATGGCTTATTTCACAGCATTGCGTCTTCTTCGGGGGGGAGGGGGGAATGGAACAGGATCCCTGAGACATGTACGAGTGCGTCTATAAACACTCTTGGCCAGACTTTGCCACATATAAAAATGTGCATAAAGTAAATAAATAAATAGGTAAGGGACTAACTAAAAATTTTAGTAAGACAAAAGAAATGTTTATGGGACATTTCAGCTTTTTCTTTGCTTTCACTATTATTTTAGTCTCTGCACCTCTTCCTTTGACACGAGATGGTTGTTGTTTTTTAATTAAGTGCCTTAATTTCATGGAAATATTGCAATTAAAGGGGGACGTTCTGTTAATGAAAGCTGTAACAAGGTCAACGAGAATTAGAAGAGGAAGAAAGAAAAAGGTTTCGCACTCGGGTTCCGCTCCAGTCTACCACCTTAGCTATTGTTCGCTAATTGGACATTCGTTACGCGGACGTAGGTCCGTGCGGTACTGGAGCTTTTTGTGCCGCCAGACAATAAATATACAGAAAAATATAGAACTTGCCTTAAGGAGAAGCAATAATACAAAGCTTGCCAACGCAAATCTACTACACAACTTTTTAATTGGCGCAAAGCGCTGTTCTTCGTTGTGTCTACCTGTAAAACGCGCTGCCGCAGCACGTCTCGTATACACCTACACGCATAAATTTCGTTTCCTACTTCTTCTTCCCTTAACAAAAAGGAATAGAACCGTTTGGCAAGATGACCTCATGCTCCTAACGTTAAAGCGGTTAAAAAAAGGCAAAGGAAACCAACAGGATAAAAAGCCCTTGAAGCAGCTGATCGAGGCAGACTTCTCCACTATATAGCCCCAATCTCATTTAGCCATTGATTTTTGGTAATGAATGAAGATCTTGCAGGCCGCACCACCGGCTCAAGACACGTGGCTATTTTTTTTTCTTTTTTTCTTTTTCTATTCTTCTTATCAGCGTGACCTGGAGAAGATCAAGCCCTTCGTAGGTTAAAAATCTTCGAATCTCGATCTTTCACATCGGCCCCCAATTCTTCTAAAAATGTGTGACTTAGTGAGCGCTAGGATGAGTTGGCGATTTAGATCTTCGCCCCCCTAGAGAAAGAGTTTTGTCATTTCGTTCCTTCGCACCATGAAGCTGGGCACCAGATCCGGATCGCGACCTCTTACTTTTCTTTGTGTCTCTGCATATCAAATAAACATCAATAAAAGTTACTGTGCAGGTTACAGATTTTACCACACCAAAATTGTGATGGAGCGTAAAACATAAAACAAGGATTTTAGAAGAGAATTTGTATAAATATGTCCCGGGGTGGTACTCACGGGATTTAAGGAACAGGTTTCACTCATTTTTGCCAATCTCCTATCCTATTTTTCCTGGTGTTGAAGCAAAGTGTAACGTAAGTGGGAGGTTTTAGCGTACGGGAAAAAAAAGTTTATTCCTGGCTCTTCTGTGGTGTTCTGTGAAATAAGATGCGTGAGTTATGGCAAGCCAAATGATGACGCCAATCAAGTAACAAGTTTGTTGGAAGGAATGGGGGGGGGGAGTTTTGTAATTTGAAAAAAATGTGCGCAAGCTGTATGGAACACAAAAGGCGCCAGACCTCACGGTATATTTTGTTTTCTTTTATTTTCTTTCCTCGAAACCCTTTTTTAAAAAGGCTATTTGAATGCAAGTCCACATCTGTGTTCTAGAGCTCTTTGGAAATAAATGACTTGGCTTTTTTCCTCGGCTCCATAATAGCCACACCACCAGCCACAGTTGGTATAAGTTGCTTGTTATGGTCTGCCCTTCAATATAATAATGCTCCATTGCCAAAGCCACAATTCATGGACTCGGTCAAGTATTTACCGGTCTTTACGGGCCAAACTCATTTTTTCTACGTACACAAAACACTTTGATTTTCCCCCTTGGCTTTCAATCTTTGCTCTGCTTCACCAACCTGCAATTTATTTTTTGCTACCAAATTAAGAAATACCTGACTTTCATTAGTCTCGGCGATAGCTCGGATTAATACAACTTTTCTGCAACAACACCCACCTTGCAACGCAGGAATAATATTTTTTGCTACATTTGCTACTAAGCTAAGTCTCTTTATTAAGCAAACCGTCAGATTTTCTCCTCTCTAAATAAGCGCATGCTCATACCGAATAACCTCCAAATTAAGCACAAAATGGTTGAACTTGTAAGTTTAATCAACTAAAAGAAAAAATCAGTGAAATTGTTTCATTCACTAATTAAATTTGCTAAGCACCAAGGATTTCCCTGCATTTATGAAATTTATGTTTACGAAAGCTTAGATACAAAATGTAAAAAATTTATTTCTTACATGTTGTTTACATGCCTTTCAAGATAATTGTGCTTTCTATGAGTGTTTTTTCTGTTTACATGTAACTTCATAGATTTTAAATCTATACAAAATACGTCGTAAACGAAGTCTGCAGTTTTAAAAACTAGCTACGAAAATAGATACCAGTGAAGTGAATTCTTCAGTTCGTCACTAAACTTCCCGAATACACTTCGAAAATAACGCATCATTTGCGTAGCGCCTAACCTCGTCTCAAAAGAAGGCCTACTGGGAACTGAAATGCAGAACACAAGTCAATTTATCTTATAGACAGTTTAGCTTGCCGACGAGTAAGTTGGATCTAAAAATTTCGCTTTTTTAAATAAAATTTGTGGTGTCGCCAAAGTAGCCCCAGATTTTTTTCTGAAGTATTCAGAGCCGCGATTGACTGATGAAATATCCTTAACTACTTCTGGTTTGGAAAAGAGCTGGCGCTGCACTTTTCTGCTTCGTGACTTGGAAAACGCGTACCATTAGTCGATGCTAGTATTCCAACGGGAAAATTAGTCTCGGCTTACGCGAGCTCTGTGGAAGTATATCTTTTGCTCAAACGACAACCCTAAGATGTTAACTGTAAACAGGTTAAAGTACAAAATCTCTTATTTTCGAAAAATACCAGTAGCTCTTTCAAATGATAATCTCTCCCTGTCTTCTAATTTCAGTGATGCAAAGAGAGCAGTGAGATAGTTGTCCTTCCAATTTTCAATGCGTATGCAAATGAACTGCTCCATTGGAATATATGACCAATAGCTTCAAGGAAAGCCAAAGGTAGGGACGCAAAAAAGAATTAAGAGCAAATAGACCACCCAGACCGTCTTTCACGCCTTTAAAGTGGTAATGTAGTGCAAGAGTGACCCTGGCGTGAGCAACGTGTCGCTTTTGTCCCCTCTCGTTCAGCTTCCCAAAAGAGGCTTTAATGATTGCAAATGATGTTCCCGTCTGACTTGTTTCAAGGCTCCGAAAGTCCCTCACTGCTCCTACCAGAGACACGAAAATTTTCCAACTTATTCTTGCTGTGACATCCTTCGGAGGGTGCGAGTTATGGAGCAGGCTTGCTAGGCACATGAAATTCTGCGCCGTAAGTTTATCAACGGACCGAATCAAAAAAGAAAACAAAAGAACCAGCTAAACTGTACAGAAAGGAATCTCCCCCCTCCCCCCCATATACTCGCTGAGCGGCCAGGAACTTGACTAACTTTGGCTTGAAAAGCGCCGCGGTTCCTAGGACAAAATAAAAAGGCGGAACGAAATGAACTAACGAGACACTACGAGCCTCATAAATTAGACACGATTAAGGTTAAACGCCGATTGTGCACGATCTATTGCGCATGATACGCTTCTTGTACTACTTAGCGGGAACTCCGTTGCGTTTTTACTTATTAGTAATTTCTCGTTAACACTGGGAGAAAATATCCCCAACCACAACCGTCCCTAAGTGAGAATTGCTACGTTTATGGAATAATTTCACAGAGAAGTTGTCTAAGAGTACTGCTCACGCTGGAATCTATAAAATACTTTAAATTAACTTTATTTGAAAAAACTTTCCCTGCAAAAACTTAGAATTTTCATTAAAGATATATCGTCAGCGATTTAAAAAGGGAATTGGTATTGAAAAAGAGAGGAAGCCCGGTCATAGGAAAGAATGAAAGACTTCCTGGTCCCAAGATGCGATAACGTGATAAAAATGCTGTTATGTTCTTGTTTATCGCTTCGGCAAAACGGTATAGGATACTTAACAGGTCACGAAATCGATCGGAACGTTTTATCGCCCTCACCAGCATCCTTTGTAATCTTCACCTAACAGTTTTATTTCTTCTATTGTTTTTCCCACTTGTGCTAGCAAATTCGGGAATGTGCGAACGGTCATCGCACAAGAGCAGATGAGCGAATAAGGTTAGAGAGGGAGGTTAAAGCCTGGGAAAGTTGAGCTGCCCCTCCATGATATAAGTAATAACAATAAAAGTAAGAAAAAAAGGGGCAAAAACGGGCATAGAATTGTGTGCACATAATAGCCGACGTAATAGTCGCACTCCATAATATAGCCAAGCCAGGCAACGAGCCGCGATTTTCTGCACGCGAGACATAGTTTCCAGATGACTGTTCGGTATAAGAAACCTCTTTCTCTTTCTGGTGTTAGCCCGTAAAGCTCCCAAACCTGTTGCTGTTGTTGTTGCTGGATTATCTGGAAGTTGCAGGCGTGGGAAACCAAGTGCTCTACTTGCTAGTTAGGGGAGCATGTCGGACAGCGTGATGCATGTAAGCGATTACGTACCACGAGAGCAACAAAAAAGGAGTACAGAGGAGGAAAAGCAGAAGGTGGTCTGCCGGTCGGCACGGTCGTGCACCGGGTCGAGTGGGTCAAGCTTCCTAGGAAAACTTGGAGCAACACTTATCCTCATGGTAAACGATAACACAGTCATCCCGCAAGCCAGTCTTAGGATAACGATAGCGGTCAGCGCTAAGAAACTATTTCGTAAGTGAAAATATCGCCAAGTTTTCGGAGCTTGATCTTGATGAAATGCACACTTCCGCTTTTGAAATTCTCTTCGGACACACCCTTCTCCCAGAGTCCAGAGTTTGTTACGCATCTTACCTAGTATCTAATTCCTAAGCTTTACCGTTGACGGCTATTCTTAAGGCCACTGTATACCCTTTCTCTTATTTTACACTGAGTGAATGAGAGAAACGAGAAACTTGCGTTAACCATTTTCCCATAACTGTTGCGTATTGTTTGATAATTTTTCGAGCAAAATTTTAAACTTTATAATATCTATAATCTAACGTGGAGAAATTTTCGAAATTCCGAGTCTTGTAAGGAAGCAAACAAATTCTTTGAACAATTGTCAATTATCTTTGCACTTTTTCAAAGACGTTAGATGCTAGAGATTATCCATTAAAACCTTACTATCAAGAATTCTTCTACAAACATTGAGTGGTTAAATGCAAAATCGTCCGTCCACACAAGTTTTCCATGTAATCATCCATGAGAAAAGGGCGGTATACATTGGCCTTAAACACATTGATTATTAATTTTCAGGATATTTTGCACTTGTAAGTTTTTAAGGCGTATAACATGTGTTTCTTACCATTTACGAGTCAGAAGTTTTAGGCGACCTGAAATCAAACTTGATGACTTCTTACTTTACTAGCAACGCAAGGAAATAGAATGGAACAGGTTATCCATTCAAGGATGCAAGGCTAGCTCTGTCTTTTTCAACTATTTGCTGTAAGTAAACAGAAAATCACCACATTTTTCGAATGGGGTTCAGCTGTCAAGTCTCTTCAGATGTATACTGAACTATCAATGCCGTACCCAAAAGGGGTAGGGGTTTCTAACTCCCCGAACCTTCTGTTTTGTAACGGCGAACTAAGTCGAACAAAAGGCAAATACCTCCCCAAAAAGATTATATTAACCCCCCCTCTCCCCAAGACTCCCAGAACCCACTCCAAACAAAAAATCTTGGGTACGGTCCTATGTACTAGTGTAAGAAAAGAGTGTATTCAGCGTCTTAGCTATGAGTTAACTAATTCTCCATTTAGGATTCTCGGCTATATAACCCCAAGTCTTAGGCAACACGGAGGGTAACAAGAGATAGGCTCAATAGAGTAATAAAAGAGGGTGCAGCGTTGGGTCTGGCAAGTGTTGCCTGACATAAAATAAAAATCAGAGCATGCAAGGTGCAAGCCTAGGCGCGTAACCCAAGAACTCCCAAACTAAGCCAGTCCAGTTTTTTGCATGCTTGAAGGCTGGCACTGGCATTACAATTTAAGGGTAGTAAGAATTCTCACTCTAACACTACCTTTGAAGAATAGCTTAGTGGTTGCATAAACGTGTTAGTTTCTTGTTAGTCCAATTACAGGAAACAAATCAATTTTGAGTATGTCCCTTCCAGCAGGGTTCAAGCAAATAATACAAATAGTTTAGGTCTTGAAACCCTCGCGAACGGAATTTCGCTTTTACTTGGAAACAACGGTCGTGGGTACAAACCTTCAATAGTCCATTGCAAGCCCTTTTGAACTCAACATTAATTATTGAAAGTCGTTTGTGGACACACAGAATGTTGAATAAAGGTCAATTTAGCTACGATATTTCCGTAACTGAAGCATTCACAGAGCGTATTAGTAACTGAAAATGTAGTAATGTCATATTAGGTTTGGGAAACGTGAGCCAATTTCAAACCCAAATTAGCTTCGGACAAGCAGCTAAAGCGCAGACTTCCTTTTGCAAGCCATCATTCCGTGTTCAGTTTCTCGGTTGTTTTTCCCGAAAGCGTATCGTTATGCGATTCTCCCAGGAGGCGGTATGGTGTAGTCGTCGTTAAGCGAGGATAGGGTAACCATTGAAAATTCCCATGTGGAGGATGATACTTGATTTAAATAGTGCTGCACCTAGCGCAGGAGCAAAGAGTTTAGTGTCGGACAAAAAGAAAATTTGGTTAGCACTTTGGGATACAGCACCCAGCACAACGAAATGGGGGCCCTCATTTAGCACCCCGACCTTCCATAGTTTTCCATTTATTTATTTTTTGTCTCCTTTCTCTTTCTCTCACTAAGTGGAACTCCTTTTGAAGTAAGCATGGTGGGGTGCTCCGCTGCGCACCCATTGGACTTGCAAATGTCCGTACCCTGCCAACATTTATAGAACTTCATGCATGCATCAGCCGTGTTTTGCCTACCTTATAAGCCAATTCCCGTACACAACGGACCCAAAAAGACTCATGTGCAAGAAACAGCGTTGGCGGAGTATGTAACTGATTACCCTCCTCCGTTTAGCTAATCTTTCACTCCATGCATTTAAAAGCCTAAAGGTCCCAAAGCCCAAAACCGAAAGTAATACAGTAGACCCCTTATTATGAACGAAAGATTGCATCGATTGATACGTTAGCTCCTAACAGGTCCCTTAAAAATAAATAATTTGCTCTATCTAGAATAATTCACTTTACTTCCTACTTTGACGTACCTTGCTAATGTTTACCTCTGGTTAAAACTCTATATAAAATGAATACATCCGGCTAGCAACGGTAAAAAAGTCATGTAATGCTAGAAATACAATTAAGCTTAATATAACTCATCTAAAAAAATGATGATACATTAAACTGATCGATTCTTGGATAATTTTAATCGATAAAGGAAAATGTTAAATTGGTTTAAAGAAACATCATATCAAAAATAGTAGGCAGAAGCCCATGGGCGTTCATGCCGTTAAAACAGAAATAGGCAAATTGTCTACCAAGTATCATAGATTACTGGATTCAGAGACCTGGTTTTGTTTTACAGTGTCAGAGTTTATTATATTTCGTGGAGGAATTCGACCCAAAAGCAACGCTTGCCGTATGGCAAAGCCTCGTTTTTAGGAACCCGGAACCTAAAATCGGTCTACTTTGAAAATAAATTATTTGGCTTTCCTTAAAAAGTATGACAGACCGATGGAGTGAGGTTAATTTTTTGGCAAATAGAAAATACATTTCAAGACTGCTGTCATCTCGCAAACTCGCCAGTTTTGGTCCGTAATTATGAGTGGAGTAGAACAGAAGATCCTCCTCGCTCTCAAAAGCCCGGCACGCTCTTCAAGCCGTTGGAGCAATGGTACCTAACCACGCAATTCCAAACCCAAGTTACGAAAAAGGAGCACAGCTCAGTCGAAACTCATTTGGTTCGTGACACTATGGCGTTCTGGAAACGTTGCAAAGCTTTAATTGCATTCGAATGCGTTGGTAGTCATTTCCTTTCATTTGTAGCACCCCTATTTCCCTCCTTCATTCGTACATCAAATAAGTCCGATTTCCGTCACAGATTATTCGAAATAATAAGTCTTTGTTTGGGCAGGGAAAAAAAAACTAAACGGTTTTCAAGTACTTCTTTTTACCAAGTCCAAAGACAAGAGAGCCACCATAAGTTGATTTGATTACATGGGCAACTCGTAAAGAGCCATAACTTGGTTGCGTCGATCTTATCGCGGACCCCATTCGTTAGGCATGGATGGAAAAGTGGCTGGTGTTCGCGTCAGACCCAACACCAAAATTTCAATTTATGAGCCCTCCACTGTGCCCCATTCAGCATTTAAAAAACATTAAAACTGTGCACATACCCTCACGAAGGAGAAAAAAAGCCCCGAGCCTACAAAATTCACTGCTCCAGAAAACGTGCCAAAATTTTAATCTGAAATACGATGCACCCTCCTAAATAAATTAGATTCAAATCAGGAGTTAATTAGCTGTTAAGAAGACAATAGCTCCACCCTAGAAAAAAGGGGTTAAAACTAAGATGAGAATTTCCTAAGCTCTCATGCGGCGAATTGCACTAGATTCCCCTCCTTCTAACAAGATGGACGACTTGCTGTAAGAGAGCTGTGCGAATATCTTTCTATTGTAGAAACCCTTCCGAATCCTTTATTACCTCATGAAACGCGGATTTTAACGACTTATCGACAAGGATGACTCCCGGGGTGGGCTTTATTAGAAGTCCTGACGTCATAAACCCCGATCCCCATTTTCGAGTGCAACCACGTATCTGGTTTGAATAAATCTTCTGAGCCTCCGAGCTGCTCTACAAGGTTCTGACGTTCGCACTACACATGTTCCGCATGGAAAAAATCGTCAAAGAGCTAATTGGTTTTCAAAGCTTATCGACCTCAGCTAAGAAATAAAATTGGACTAGATGGGCAAACGCGCGTGGCCACAGTAGGTAAACTTGTTTGTTACGCTAAAGTAAGGAAGACACAAAAAGTATCCCGTGAAGGACAAAACAACCAGCCAATGACATGGATGGTACGTATCTTTCCCGCCTTTGCCCTGTTTAAGTGGCTGCAACAAGCAGACACAGGTAATCGTCCATCACTGGTAAACAGCTCACATACAAGAAAGTTGGTCACTTTTTCTCTCCGCTATGGATACTTGTTATCAGAGTCGAGGAGCATCATTGTATTCTCTTTGCGTGCTAACAATGAAAAGGCGAGAGCGTATTAAAGAGAGATTGTAGCCAAAAAAGTGCGCGAGGAGCAGCGAAGGCAAAGTGCTGCGAAAAGGAGCGAAACAAGAAGGAGCGAGAGAGAGAGAGAGAGAGAGAGAGCCGAGGGTGCTCACATAAACTACAATAGCACTGTATGTACAGCAGAAGATCGCAAAGTGAGGCTTGTACTTACGTTGCGATACTTTTACCTTGAGAAAAGGCAACAACGTACAATTAATTTTTGGAACGCATAAATAGAGGCAACCGGGTGCATCTGAGTATTTTTTTATTTTATTTTTGCTCCCAACACACCGAATTCAGTTACCATTTCGAAACCGAAGTTGCTCGTCTGCCAAGCCGAGTTACAGCCGTCATTAAAGTGCGCGTAACCTAATCGTTTGCATCCAAACGATTTCAAATGAATCTCGTTACGCTACACCAGAGACGCGGGCCTGTTTCGGAAACAAAACTTCGCTTAGAATAACACGCGAGGGGGAAAGACCAATAAAGAGCACCAATGCTAAATGCCAAGCTTTTAAAAAGTGTATAAAACCCCCACAAACGGCTCTACGTTCTGGACCGAACTGGCCATATAGATGTCTAGTAAATTTCGGTATGGTTATTCACCTGAGTGGAAATTGCAAACCCCAGTGTTTTCCTGGCAATAATCGTAAGAAAAGTTACGTGGACTAATTATTGGCTTGCCGGGCCAAGAAGTACAGACGATATTCAGATTTTTCCTTTCACTTTGCTTGCTGCCTTCTCTCAAATTATTCTAAAGGGCAAGTGGACACAAATTACGACACACTCAACGATCAGGTCGTTGGACGAACTCTCATCACAAGGTGACTTACTAATCGTATCGGCCTTTACCATGCCATTTCAGTGCTATAACTCTTTCGACGGCTGTCATAATTTGAACAGTCGTAACTTACGCCTCCACTTGTATTTTACAGTAAGCTCAGCTTCACAGCTCCGAAACATCTATCAACAAAGATTGAAGCCCTTAAACGTCATTTTTGATTCGCTGGTGTAAAAGACTTCGTCGTAACTTCAGTTTATGACGTACGCCGTGAAAGTTACATGTCTTTCGAAACACCGTCATGCGAAAAATCATACAATGTAGTCGCACTTTACACCTCAGGGTATCTGAAGCTCGCACATACATCGAAATTCACGTAAAACGATACAAACGTGTTTTTCTAGGAAAACAGAAGAGCGTAAGGAGCTTTACCCGTTTGGTTGATATTCCACGAGTTATCTGGAAAAGAAGTGTCTATCAACTGTAAACCGAGATTCCTTTCTGTAATTTTTCTATTTTATTTTTAACACTTATGACTGATGCGCTCTGCAATTTTTGCGTGGATCTCGGATACTTTAGCGTAAGCATTCTAGATTATGTAGACATCACTGCTTTGCACGCAAGTAAGGTTACGATAACTTTTGTCAGTAACTATTTCTGTTCGGTAGGTAACATGAGTTACCATGCGAAACGAATGCCTGAAGAAGATGTGACAGTCTCAATACATGTACATAATTATTTTGAACTTTCATTTTTTATAATATGAAGGTCACACTCTCCACCTCCAACATTATACATTGCGGATCGCTTTTTAAACTTTTCTCCCAAATCAGGTTCGCGTAAACCGTGAGTCCGTTATTATGCGCAATAAACGACCATTAGGTGATGTCGGAAGTGTAAGTGGTACGTAGTATGTGTACTTTTATGTATAATTCCTTTAATGTCTTCATAACGTTCGCCAAAACGCGCACGGAATTCTTCAGGTCGTTGAGAGGATGAAAAAATGTTCTCGGATCATAAAAGCACTCTTTTTCTTCCAGAAATGATAAGCAAGGCAAAACCTACCAAAGCAGCCCATAAGTAGTCACAGCAAACAAATAAGGAAATTAAACTAACTGGATAAAATTACACAGTTGGTGCAGAGGAGCTTTGGGATGCGCACATCAGAATTGCTAAACGAAACCAACCTTTTTTCCCGCATTTACAACTCTGACAAGCGTCACTACACGAGGAGATACACGATAACTCTTACGCTCTTTCATACCAGCAAAGCGAAACCCATGTTGAGGCTTCAAACACAAATTCTGCCAACTCAAAGTGCGACAGAAACACGGGATCCCAACATCAGCAAGTGCAAATTTTCATACACTCCCATAAGCGGCCAATGGACTAATGTGATTGGTCTTTTGAAATTCATAGGCACTCAACAGTTGGCAAAGCTTAATGCAAAATATCAAACCACCATCCCGGACACAACGATTCTTCTCAAGCACATGAAGCAAGATCCTTTTCCCTGCATTTCTCCTTTAAAGAAGAATGTTTTAAAAATAATAAACGCTCGTTCCCATACCGTTCTCACAGCCAGCATTGCAGCGAAAATTGAAGTCCGAGCAGCCATTAACGGACTCCACCTTTCGCCCTAATTAGTCTGCTCAACATCGTTTTTCCCATGACCGGCACAAATTAATGATGCCGCTCGTTATCCCCCCAAATTAGCCTTCAGGGGAGAATTCTAGGGCGGGGATTAATAAAGATGGAGAAAAAACAGAGGAGTTTTCACTAAACTGCTCAATGCAGATTTAAAGCCCAACCAACAACGATGCTAAAAAGATAAAGGGGGGCGCAGATTTGCATACAGGTCAGTTGAAACTGAAGACTCATTGATATATGGCCGGTCTCGAAGGTAAGTCCCAAGCCTTTCTGACCCAAAAGCTACCGGATTAGGAAAAATAAACTGTGTTATTTTTATGTTCAGAGTGCAACATCGTTGTGGGTTTTTTTCTGGTTCTCGTGCAATTGAAGACTATCCTCTTTTATTCTACAATTATGGGCAAGCTGGAGATCTTTATGTAGCAAAGAGAAGCCCACCCAGTCGGCTAAACGGTTTTCCTAAAAGGTGCTGTGGCCCAAAATTACTACTTACGGTGACGCTATTCAGAGCGATCTCGTAAATCTTCTTGGAACAGTTGGAGTTAATCCTTTAGTCCGGGCTTGAACAGCTAAAATAAAAACCTCCATATCTACGTCGTAAATCTGCTTTCATGCTTGACAGAAATGTGAGCACTGGAGGGGGTTAGGTTTCTCAGTTCTAGAGTGTCAAAAGTAAAAAAACTTGACAAATTTTAGACAGCCTGCTCCCAAGTGTATATACTCTGTGGGGACTTTTAGCAACAGGTAGACCTAATTATCATATATTTCAAGTTGCTGGTCTCTTTTTGTGACCTTAAAAAGCATGTCAGAACACGGAAGGTCAGACATGGGGGTAAATGCAAGATTTCGAGAAGATTCTTTTAGATACAGGGACATGCTCTGAATGAAGACGCAGACCATTTCGTAAGAAGCAATTAAGTCAAAATGAGTGCACCTCATTAAACTTAACGATCGTCTACGCTTACATTTACATTATACTCTATTCACTTGCTTTTATAATGGATACGGGATAAGTGTTTGCAAAAATGCATCAATTCTATTTTTGAAATTCAACACGCTCGATCTTGCGACTTGATTGAGCATCCTGGACAGAACATTCGCAATGAAGCTGTGAGAGGTGTCCCGCGCTAAAAAAAGAATAAACTTCAAAAACAAAATAACACTGTCCAAGTGACTTGATAGGGTACAAGAAAAATTTAACCACGATTCCCATGTTTCCGAAAGAGGAGCAAAAGACCGAGTTTTGTCGCGCAGCGTTTACGAGTGATCCGTATCTCTCTTGGTGAAAAGCGTGAGCTCAATTTCGAGCTTCTTAAGAACACAATTAAGACCCAGAACATTATTTTAGTACATAGGCATGATCTCATATACCAGAAATTTTAAACCCAAACCTTGCGACTTGCGTGCACTTAGCAAGCCAATTATTCACGTATCAATAGTTCCAAAAATAGTTATACGAGGTTAATTGAGGAGGTAATTTTTATGGAGAAAAAAAAGAACCAATGTAGCGGTGAATTTCCACAGCTGTGCGCGAATCAGATGAATTCGTTTCATTGAATTTTTCCCCGGATAAATCTCCCAACGTCGAAAATTTCTTTTCAAATTAAACATACACTCGACAGCGTGAAAATGCCCACCATAGGTGACGAGCTTATTTACAAACCGAAAGAAAAAAAAGCAATCCGGTTTGGAACATGGTTCACTGTTGAAGTCCTTTGGTGTTCCAATTTTTCCCAGTCTTTGAAAACGTCTTGTGCTAACTAATTACCCTGATCGCATAAGTATGTCATTGTATTGTTGGGTGTCACCGACTCCACGGCTTTTTTTTCCTTCCCCGATATAATCCAGCTAAAAGAAGTCAAAGTCTCTGATATATGAAAAAAGTCCGCCAAAGGGAAACCAGATCCCGCCATTAAAAGCATGCGTCACGACCGACACCTTTTGATTCTTTTTCGTTCCCTTGTGCCGGTCTATGTGATTTTTATGGCTGTGTCTACTTTGTCAAACGTCACCTGGCTCATTCTTGGTGGTGGACTTGTGGAACTGGCAACAAATGGTACCGCCTAACCTTTCCGTTGATCTCTAAGCACTTGACTTGTTTTTCTTCCGAGATTTCAACGCCCGTACATTCGGAGGTTCTTTAGACTTTCCTACAGGACTGTTGCACTGCTGCGAATTAAAACAAAACAAAACATGAAAAATCGCTATACTAATGCACTGCACTTGTTTGCTGGGCACAGACGTTTTCCCTATTACTTTCGATGATGAATTCTGAATCATAAATCAAGACGTAGAAAATCTTCATTTTGGAAATAGGCTACGCGTATTCCATATGACTATTCCTCTTCCTGAGTTTTCCCTTGGGGCGATATTTCCATACTATGATTTTTTCAGAGGTAGAACGTATTTTAGGGTATAAATTCTCTCTGAAACTAGATGTTTGCTCAGGTGCATAACGCCGAATGAAAAGAGCTACCGAAAAGAAGAATCCCGCACCGCCGCTAAAGCATTTCGGATTTCAGACTTGAGACAACAATGCTGACTCTTCTTCTTCTTGTTCTCCGTTGAAGAGTTATACTCTTTTTTTTCACTTGAAACGTCTCACATTTTTGACAACTAATACCTCAAATCTATCGGTGAACAAAAGAGTTAGACCACAATAGGCGCCGATATATAGCCCAGTCATAGCTCATACACTATAGAACGCGACACACCGCAAGAATGAAAATAAATGCCTGAGACGGTGGGGGGAAAAAAAGAATAATTTTCAAAATGAAATATGTAGGTATTCCCCACATATTCCACCTTTACAGTGAGACAAGCAGTACTCGTAGCATGTAGACCTATCAACCACGAGAAAATGTTATTAGGTTGCTGGGGGTAAAAGAGGAGAGAGAGATTTCTAGCACAGTCATTCTCTAGCAAGTTGCTAATGAAACAAAAAGAAGCAGAAGAAAAACTGTGGTCCAACGTATTGACCATCAGTGACCACCTTGGCAGCCGCTTAAGCTTTTCATTCCTCATATCACACCAAGCGTTTTATTCTAAAATGGAAAAAGGGGAAGTGAAAAAAAATGAAAAAAGGACAAGCAAGTGAATAGGCAATCAGATGGCCAGAACACGCATTTTTCTTGCTTTTCAACACTCCGGGATTGGTAGGGACGGAGAATTCACTTTTAGCTCTATATCTAATATCCTTCAAGCTATTTAGTTTCGGGAAATATTATTCTTGACATCTCAAAAGAAAATCGATTTATCAGAAAAGAATCACACATGGTAATTTTTACTTCAGCTTAAAAATTAGAAGGTTATTTAAATGGTCAAGTTAAGATAAGTGCCGAATAATTGAATTTTACTCACTTGATACAAGAAGTCTCGAGGACAACAATCATACCTTCCCAAATTGTATTCTAGTTCCATCTTCGAAATGAAGAATTTTCGCTATAATGTGAGCTGGTTATAGAGTAAAGTACGTTAGTGTGCATTACAAGGAAGCCGCCTTAACGGGGAAAAAACTGGAACAAGAGGAAAATCTATCAAAACCTGAAGTTCGGCAAGTGTTCTCAGTAAGTGACAAGTTAGGTAGAAGCCGGATTCGAATCAGGATTGACCGCAAGCAGAATGGATACCTGTCAGAAAAAAAACATCCCGGATTTGCTTACCAAAAAAACGCTTTAGGTAATTGCTCAAAGCTCATCGTGCTCCGACTCTAATGATTCACGCACGTGGTTGCCTGGAAGCTGTCTGTCCTCTCCATTTCTCTCTTTCGACCTCCCCTTCTTTTACCTGTATTTTCATTCCCATTTCGGTTCCCATTACCACTAAGTATTGGACTTATTTCGTGTAAAGCTTTTAGAATTCATAAGCCATGATATTCACGTGAAACACATGGCGCAAAGCTTTCCTTTCATAAAAAAGACAAAACGATGTCTTCAAGACTCGAAAAGTCCCTTGCTGCATTTTTGTGCATATTACTGTCACTGCGAACACTTCCCCCTTATGGCAACTATGCACCAAAAAATGTTAAGCAAAACCACAGATCATAAGTTACCAAGCTTCTTTTCAGCTTCGCAAGTATTGCTCAGCCAGGTGATAATTAATCTGGGACTCCGAAATAAAATTATTAGTAGGGCGTTATGCGAAGAATTCAAAAGTAAAGTAAGGAAAATCAAGTCAAAAGAAATATAGCACAGAAAGAAAACAGAGCATATGTATGCGTCCCACAATATTTGCCTGTGAATAGCTGTCACCTCTTCTTGGATAATCTCTACTAAAGTGATTTACCTAGGCTTTTCAGTACAGAGGTGCGTTTCACGTCAGACATAAAAAGACACCCTCTGGCTTTTGTCCATGCTACGCGCAGAAATCGGGAGATTTTCGGAACTGCGCTTCTTCATTTCTTAATACAATAAAATGCTTAAGTCGTTATATAGTTCTGGAAAACTTTGCGTTCATACATAAATATCATTACCTCCCAAAAAACTAATCATATTTAGGAAATTGACACAATAAGTTTAGGAAATTTAGGAAACTGACACAAATTTAGAAAATCGACAAAAAAATCTACATATACAAATTACCAATATATCATACCGAGAAAACAAATTAAATACACCATGACATTTTGTGTGACAAAAATCTACTTCGTGCAGTTATTGTTATGCTAGACAAAGCACTGGATGTTCGATTTTAACTTTTCTGGCGAGGCAAAATTTAACCTGTTAATTGTTTAGGGATAGGCATCTATTGGAATAAAGATTTCGGAAATGTTTACAGGTCGTCATTCAATTTCTAAGTATGCAGATCAAATTCGAAGGTTTTCTGACAGGCTGGCATTGATAGACCTGCTCCTTCGTTTCCTTTCACGTCCATTTCTAAAACTTTCCACATGTTCGTATTGCATATCACTTAAGTAATACCGCTTTGAAATAAATATGTGCAATGCAAACAGCGGCTAAGGTTCTGTCAGTTTGATCAAGCATTTTTATCATCCGCTGGGTCCATTTCTGCTTTTCTTTTCCTGTCTGAACCTTGCATCAGATTTCAATTGGAAAATACGTCACGCAAAAAAAAAGTTTCCTTCGCCTGCATTCCCTAGCTCAAAGCTAAACAGTACAAACCCGAAGACAAAATTTGATTGACAAGTTCTGCTAATGTTGGGAAGCAAATGTCACAGACGTGCAGCGTTTTGTGAGGTTCTTTCGATCCGGCTAGCGTTCAAAATATTTTACTGACATCACAAGGAACATGTTCTGTGCGCTAATGACAACACTAATTATCCAACAGGGTCTTTTAGCTCTTTACTCGTTTGACTCGAATTGCAAGTCTTGCAGTTCCTCCTTTCAGTCTAACAATTTTAACGAACCCAAAAAGTCTGCTCCAAGCAGTGGTTTTTTAACACGCTACTCACCTGCACTGTTTCTTTTGTTGCCCCAACCAAACTGATCAACGAACGACTGTAATAATTTAAACCTACGCCCTCTTTCTTTTGCTTTTATTCCAGGATTTGGTCTGCTTTTCCATGCCGGTCTAACTGGAAACATAGCGCAAGTAAAGAAACCAGCCCCAGTGCCTAGAGGCCTATGGAATTTAATTACCGTCATTAAAATGGATCTAGGAATCCAGTTTTGGGTAAGGGATAAAAGCGTCCCTATGTTTTCCACATGGCCAAGTAATTAATTAGTCGTTTCCCCAAGGGTTAATGAGGCAGTTGAGATTCAGAACCATTCCCCGGCTCTTGTTCCAGATGTCTAAGAAGGGGAAAGAGTGGAAATCTACCTCCTACATCACACATATCATAGCCGATAACCCTGCTGCAACATGAATCTATCAAACTTCCCAAGAAAAAGTAGTCCACATTCTTTCAGCGTACAAAGGTGGGATATCATAAAATACAGTCCATAATACAAAGACACTCTACGTTATGGGATCGTAATTCGCAAGATTCCAAGGTTAGATCCCCTAGCTAGGAATATTGAAAGCTAAAAGGACCCCACAAACACCTCAAGTCAGCATTCGTAGGCGAAAGAAGTCTAAAAATATGTCTGTTTTCTCATTCAAGGCCGAAGAAGTGATTGTTTTGGCTGACAATGGCATTGTCAAAATTTCAACCGTGATAGACCTTTAGTACAAATCTATTAAAAGGACCAATTTGCGTACGTGTGGTTTTAACTCTCGAAAACGGACAACCTAAGCACCTGTCATCCGTTCGTTCCACGAATTCTCCTGAACTCGGGAGCTGTGTTGGTGGTCTCTGTCCAAGTAACGGATGATTTGCCAAAATTCTTGTAACTCCTGCGAAATAGACTCATAAATATAATCTTCTTTATGGACACAAACTAGTTCTTCTGATTTTCTTACACTGGGAAGAGCTCGGAACTTCTTTTCTAGCCGTGTGTTAAGCGCTTCTCTTTTTGTCAATATTACATTTCTTGAGAAAAAGCTCTTAGGAATGCAGGAATTAACATTTTTCCTCCTAAGCCCATAAGATGTAACTATTGAAGGACTCCTTGTTAGCAATGACCATAAAATAAAATGGAAATTCACTCCTTCAAAATTCAAACCCAGTCCTATACCCAAGATTTTCTCGTCTTTGTTTAACATACTTCCCTCGTCTACTACCGCGTTCTTTTTACCCTTTTTTCTTTTAAAAAGTAGTCTACAGAAATATCTTGTCGCAGAAATTTTCATTTGTCTGGTGCGCTCGAAGCGCGACCTGGATTAATTGCAGCACCACCTGAGAACAAGTTAAATTTGGGGTGCTAAGTCGTGAAAAAAAACTACCACATTTTTCCGTGTAACGTAGAAGACTTCATGCGTTTGCAGGTGCTGGAAGCCTAACACACTTGGAAGGGAAATCTAACTGAATTGCAACACGTGGTACAATTCAATCTCCGCGCATTGCATTCCCTAGCGTAAGTGAATCCCATCAAATATTTCTGGTTTGTCTAAAGATTCCCGTATCACTAAAGAATCAGTCTATCAATTATCGATGCGACATAAGATTTGTCCAATTTTCAGTTTATGTACAGACATGTTCAGAGCGTTTTGCGATCGAAACATGGCTGACGAGGTGCAGCGAGTTTGTCTTAATTTTTCTTATTCTTAAACTCGCAACAAAAATAAAAGCAGGACAGAGCAGGCTGTCCGGAGCAAAGTTAGGAGTTGCAAACTCAAAAACATTGTTTTTAGAGTTTTATTAGTTTTCAGTTGCTTTTACTTTTTAATTCTGCAACTTGTAGAGCCAGGGGTGCAAGCAAGTGGTGGAATTCTACTCCTGCACCCACCAAATGCCGCCGCTGAAGAGTTTGACATTTTAAGATTATTCACAAGCGATTTTGCTGTTTTTGACTTTTAGGAGCACGATTTTCATACCAAAAACTTCTTCGTCTATTAATGAGAATCCTATGATTAATGGATGGTATAGCTTTTTTTTACAGCAATATGATACCCAGCGTCCTTTGCGGTCATTAAAATTGCAATGAAACAATTGCATTAATGCAGGATACGCTTGCTTTAAAGGGCACGGGCCAAGGATTCGGCGCAATCGTACGATTTTCAGCTAATACATTCTAGAAACTTTTAGCTAGTACTGCAAGGCAGGCAAGTTTGACTAATCGTACCTTGTAGCAATGCGAGACAGGCAACAGATGAAAGCCTACGCTTTGCAAAATAAATAGAAAAATAGGTGACAGATACCACTAGCCTACGTGGGTTTGTCTATAATACAAAGAAGTGACCAAGCCTACTCAGTTGTATTAAGAACTGCAGAAGAAACTCCATAAGATACGCATTATTGATTCCCCAGCATGTGGTATACTAAAATATGAATTTGGACACTTTTCAGTGCATGAAATGGTCGTGCTTTGCTAATGAGATGTACAGCCGATATATGGAGAACGTGTGCAAGGACTAAAATGTGGTCAAGTTAAATTTGGAAACATTATGTATGTGGTTCCACTGTTGGGACTTCCAATAACGCCTTTTTAAAAAGTTTCACGAGTACTCTCATGGAAAATGTCCGTCACATTTCACTTGATCTTTCGAGGGATGTATCCTTTGCCAAAGACGTGTAGAGTTGGCAGCAATTAATCTGCTCCTTAGGAAATGTGAAGAGAGCCTTGGCAGGTTGATTACAACATTCTTCAGATTGCTCTACTCAATATGCCGGCGATTCAAGTTCTGACGAGCGGTATTTGCGAGCAAAAAAACGATGCTGACCGACAGGTTTAGAGAAAGGGGGGCGTAGGTCCTTCTTTTGCTTCTTTTTTTCCGAGTTTGAGGTGCTTTTAATAAGTAATAGCTACAGCATTATCAGGTCTGCGAAATAATTGTATAACCACAAAAACGGATACCTTTTTTCCAATTGACACTTTAGCAACACTAAAAAGGAGAATACAATGAAACATAATTTTCTTTTTCTGGTTTGTTTTTCATTTCCTTATCTTCCGCGTTCAACCATTCCCGCAAAATCATTTTTTCTGACTCAAAAACTGCCCAATGGCTTCAGCGTCTCGCTTGAGCCACGCTGCATTGAGGCGAATCGACTCCACGCCTTGTTGTATGGCTCGTTCCGTACCCGGATGGTGACGCTCTCTGAAAAACGCTTCCACTTCGAGCGCCTTGTCTTCGGAAGCAAATTCCTCCAAAAGGGTTTTCAGCAAACGCGACAACAAGAACATGCCCTAAGGTTGTAAAAACGCCAACAAGTTTTAACAGCCACTGTTTTTTTCGAAACTAGCTGTAACGAATCGAGCTATCCAACCAAACTCCCAGACTGTGTTATTAAGTGCCAGCAAAAGACGTTAAACTATAACTTACTCGAAAAATGGTTAAACAGCGCAAAAAGAAACGAGTCCTTCACCGGAAATTTCACTAAGTAATATTCACTACCGTAAAGACTTGAAAGCAACAAAACGAAAGAAAACTTGCAAACACGTCTTTACTCTGAACAAGCAAAACGCCCAGCACTGAATGGCCGGCACTAACAAGCTAACTTCCCCACAGTCATTTCTCAATACCACAAGAATAAATCCTATTTTTCTCAGCGACGAAATAAAAACACGACAGCCAACTACACTAGGATTATTAGTATAAAATAGTATTCTGACCTGGTACCGTTCCGCAATTAAATCCCAATGATCCTTTACGTAATTCCAGACCATGTCTCTTCCTGCTCGGCTGGTAGATAAGGACAAAAGCGCGGTGATTGTTTCAGACGTACGAGCTTCCTACATACACGATTTTCAGCAAAATGATCTAAACTTGGCGCGAATGAGTTAAAACTAGGTGTAGCTTACCGTCACTGCGAATTTAATGACATCTTGAAGGATTTCCACATCGCGAATGGCCCCAAAAGCTCGCAGGAGTCGATCTTTTTCTTCATGCATGCTCGCGTTACGGTAGAGTTCCAAAAACTGCTCAAAGGTAGCTCTATCACCGTGGCGCAAAACCGCACGATAAACGGCTGGACGGAGATCAGGCACCAAGACACGTTCACCGGACATGTGAGCTTGGAAACGGCGCTGAGCTTCGGCCACAAAATCAGGATCATCTAAGCTCGTGATCCTACCCACAGTCAGACTACGCAGCATTGTTGTTAGATGCTCTAAACAGTGCGAAACACCAAACTGTAAAATCACTTTCAGAACTATGAAGTACCCTTACTTTCGTCTTCGGCAGCGTCCCAGCCGACACGACTTACAACCTTTGATAAAAGCTCGCGGGCGAATGCTTTGAATTTTTCTTGGTGTGGCGTATATTCCAACAACATATTCAGTTTTCCTATCACTGCTGTCAGATTACTCCAGACAGGAAACTCCGTCTCGTCTTTATAGGCTTCCATCAATTTCAACACTTCAACGGTGCTACTTTGCCCAGCTTGGACCTTTGATCACCAATCAAAGAAATTAAAAGAAAATACATAATCATAGATATTAAATATATAATACTAGAAAGAGTCAGAAAATGAAACAACACAAGGAACCAAAAATAAATCATATTTAAGACGCAAAAAAGATGGGCAGTGAGCTGAAAAATCCTCCAACGTACAAGCGCAAAGAGGTCATCCATGATACCAAGGCGGTCGATGGGTGGCATGGAAAGATCTTTGATGGCGGGAATAAATCGTTCAAGCATGGCAGGTGGGTAACGAGTACGGTAAAAGCCAATATGGTTGGGATTCAATTTGACCCAATCCGTTTCTGGCACGTTTTCCAGCACAACATCAGTTGACTTTTGGTCGAGGACGAAATCTTTCAGCATACACTGAAGATTTTGTTGGCTCAAAACCTGGACAGGAACCATCCATTGCGAAGTTTCTAGAACGCCAAATAGATTAACCTAAAGACCGTTAAGACGAGCTAACGTTCTACCATCCGTGGAACCGTCCGCTAAGAAGCGAGTCTGGTGTAACTTAAGCACACGACGGTTACCAGACTCGATGCTTTCTTCCACACTGATGACGGGGAAGCCAACCTGGAGGGTCCAACCTTCCATAATTTGTTGGATGGGTTTACCACACGCTTCGCCTAGTGCTTTCCACAGATCCACCGTTATCGTGTTGTCGTACTGGTGACGAGTCAAGTAGAGGTGCATTCCTTTGCGGAAGTCCTACAAGGAAACTGGGATAACACCGCTCCGTCATTTTGTTTCTGAAGTACCTCATCTCCAATGTAGTTATGAAGCATCCGAATCACACTGGCACCCTTATTGTACGAAATGGCGTCGAAGATCTCGTCCACTTCCTCAGGCGGTCCAACGGGTACTTCGATAGGGTGTGAATTCTTCAGGCAATCCAATTCCAACGCGGGAATAAGGGTGTCGGTTACAAACTGATTCCAAATTTGGTAATCGGGGAACAAATGTTCCACGCAGAGGTGTTCCACGAAGGAGGCGTAACCTTCATTAAGCCACAAGTCCGTCCACCATTCCTAATGAATTTTGTGAATCACGAGGCAATGTTTAAACTAAGGTACTATGAAGCTGAATGTCTTACCATGGTAACGAGGTTGCCGAACCACTGGTGAGCTAGTTCATGTCCCACGACTAAAGCTACCCACTGTTTGTTACTGGCGGAAGTATTGACCGGGTCTACCAAGAGACACGTTTCGCGGTACGTCACCAACCCCCAATTTTCCATGGCTCCGCACGCGAAGTCAGGAATGGCGATCAGGTCCATTTTGGGGAGCGGATAACCGATGCCAAAGTAGTCTTTGTAGTAAGGCAAGACTTTCGCAGCTACGTTCAGTGCGAAATGGCCTTGTTCCGTTTTTCCAATTTGAGTATAAACTCGCACTTGGATGCCATCCGAAGATTTTTCTTCTACATAGTCAAATTCGCCCACAACCCAGGCTACCAAGTAGGTTGACATCTTCGGTGTACGTTCAAAGGAGACCGTCTTGTAGCCCGAATCTTCCGCTGATTCTTTGTCAGATTCTATGGGCTGCAACATATCATTCATAAGTATACTTGTATGAATGTATAATATTTAAACTATGTATAATTTAAGCAGCTTATTAATCATATCAAATACATCATCGGGGCATTGTCATTAATAATAGCGTCCCACAGAAGCCTTATAAACCTAAAGGTGGTGTTGGGGCCTTTCGCAATTAAAACGTACCATGTTAGAAATGGCCATACGATCCTTGGGCACCGACAAGGCAATATCGAATGTAGCCTTAACGGCCGGCTCATCCCAGCAAGGAAATGCTCTGCGGGCATCGGCAGCTTCAAACTGGGTCACTCCTAAGTAACGCTCCTCGCCTTCGGGGCTAAAGAAACCAAGGAAACGGGTTAACTCCCAAGAGTAAAAACACAATTCATGCGTTTCATCGTCTACTCACGTCTTGTATTTGCTGCGGTAGAAGCCACGGAGTTTGTCGCAGAGTTCACCTGTGAAATGCAATTTGAGCATTGCCTCTCCGATCGGCAAAACTGAGGGTAAAGACAAGGTTAAAACGCCAGCTTCGTTATTCAGATCGATTTGGGCCACGTGCGTTTCGCCTTGAGATAAAACGCATGCTTCTTTAATGTGCAAATCTGCTGCATTGAGTTGAATCTTGTCAACAGCTTCATGGACCTTGTAATGATCATGAAACGCAACCATTAGTTTCAATTAGAGAAAATATATGCATTAACTAACTACAATTGTCATTCTATTAACCATCTGAATACGCCTCAAATATAGTTGCTGGTATTTGTGTTCTAAATTAATTGTACCTGCAGCTGGATGTTTTCATGGCCTTCGAAAACACATTTATCTAAATCGGTTTTAATAGACAGCTTGTAGTTAAGCGGCTGTACGCTTTTAGGAAGCCGGGAAAAGGTTTTTTTGTCCGACATGGCTACAATGAGAGAAGTAGAAAAGTTTGTCTTGTTACAACACCAAATCCACGTCTGATCGACACAAAATTCAGGAACGTAGAAACAGTGGTCCTTCTTGTGGCTCCGCCCCGTCAATGCAGCGAAGGCCCTTCCACGCTGTAACCCGGGAAGTTTGACCCGAGGCCGGCAAAAGACACGCAACAGAGACAATGCCATACTTCTAACAAAAAGTTGCTCTACAGAAAAGGGATAAAAAAAGAAGTACAGAGTTCAAAAGTCAAATATAACGTATGATATCATAATGGAAAGCCTCGGTTCTAAGCGTGGTGCTTCTGACAGAAACTTCCCCGCTCAGAAACCGGTTGGTAGGGAAACGCAGGTGACGTAGGAACAGGGTTTCGCACGTTACAAAATGTGAAAAACTTAACGTTGGTACCACTTCTAATGAACAATGCCAAAATTCTAAGAACTACATGTGTTTCTAAGAAACCAAAAATAAACTTTCCCCCCTTTTTGGGTACCCATAATGAATGACAATTATGATTTTTAACATGGCGAAATGCCAACGCATAAACACGTTTTCATGGCGGCCCACAGTATTTAAAATTTTCCATATACAACTAAGCAAATATAGGACAGCTAATAAGGAGAGACTATAGTTTGCATTACAAATAAAATTCAAGTCTACGCCTCATCCCATGACATATCATTGCAGTTCGAAATTCGCGGCATCAAATGGTCCAGTACCCGGATGTCAGAGGGGAGGGGACGAACGGGCCCAGTTCCAAACGGCCCCACCTAGGCCAAAGGGGCCCAGTCCCAAACGGGCCCACTCAACAGCCCAAAGGGGCCCACTATTTTGAAACATTGTAAACACCCTGTTATGCTGTGGCAACGCCTCAAAAGAGCCCAAACATCAAAAGAGCCCACCTGGCACAAAGAGCCCAACTGTTTGCAACTAGTGCGAATGAGCCCAATGTTAGGTTAGGTTAGGTTAGTTAGGTCAGGTTAAATTAATTAGGTTAGGTTAGTTAGGTTAGGTTAGTTATGTTAGTTGGTTAGGTTAGTTAGGTTTGTTAGGTTAGGTTAGGTTGCCGACTCACGCAGTCACACTGCATAACGGTGTTCACAATGTTTCAAAATAGTGGGCCCCTTTGGGCTGTTGAGTGGGCCCGTTTGGGACTGGGCCCCTTTGGCCTAGGTGGGCCCGTTTGGAACTGGGCCCGTTCGTCCCCTACCCATGTCAGAGGGTTTTGTTTACAATTCGATTTTCCTGACGAAATATTCGTCAGTGTTTCGTTCAAGCAATTAAATAATAAAATTACATCAGCAAGAACAAGTTTAGAGATCGACAGCGCAATCACAGTGTTTATGTTCTACAGAAGGAAGTTACGAATACACGACGTAGATTCGAACACAACTTCCCTGGTCTTACTAAATAACTACTTAGTTCGACGTTAACATGATGCGTTTGAGTACAGCTAGTTATTTGAACGTGCAGACAGTTCATGCACAAAATTGTATACGACAAAATTTCGTAGAAAAGCTCACCGGTCTTATAGTTATTTGTAGTTTTTAGTGTTTATGTAATTAGAGAAACGTGGTTCTGCCTCCAGCGTTGCCCGTGTAGAATCGCCACACCCTGCTTCCCGAAACATTACATAAAGCATTTAATTAAAGGCGTAACGTGTATTTCCCCACACAGTCCAAAACAGTACAAGTTAAAGTCAATTTTCCAGCATTTTAACCATATAAGGTCCTTCCAATTCATAACCCAACTTGCGATAGTAATTCCTCGTTCCTACACCTGAAATGACGGCAATCTTATCTGATCCATGCTCGTCTCTTGCAATGCGTTCTGCTTCTTCCATGAGCAACGTTCCAAAGCCCTGGTGCTGAAATTTTCTGGGATCACGAGCACTTACTGGCACAACGCTGCCGTACACGTGCAATTCCCGTACAATGGAACAATGTCCCTTCAACTCCGGCCTATAAAAACCTTACAATTGACAAAGGGAACACTGCAACAAAGTATTACCTAAAAGTTTCATCGGAACACTTCCTAAGTCGCAGCAAACCAATTAAAATGTCTTGTTTCGGGTCTTCGTACGATAAGAAAGTTTCCCAACCCCCATTCGCCACATAATCACGACGAATCAATTCCACCTAACAAGACAACTCCGTTCACTACAAGACAGTTTACTAAAAAGTTATTATTACCTCGTAAGGTCTAACTTTATGATGAACTTCTTGTATTCCGACTTCTCTCGTCCGGACGTCTCGACACTGTGATCCGAAGTCTTTCATGCGCGCCAACGCTAATTCCCTCAGATTTCCATGTTCGACACCAGATCTAGAATGAAGAATGAAAAAACACTACGAGGAAGGGAGACAGAGAACTTTACGTGACAAGGGGCATGGGGATGTCGCGTTGAACACGATAAACTCGAGTCCAAGGTGGAACAAGCGCTAGAATCCTAGCCGTTAAGTCGACCAGGGTATCGGGTGGGTAGGAGCGATACCGGCCCGTCTTCCAGAGCTCGTAAAGACCAGTTCCTCGAATAACTAACGTTGGGTATAACTTAAGTCCGTCTGGTCTAAACGCAGGGTTTTCAAAGAATTCCTACAAAAGAAAAAGAAGACAGTGACAGAAGATAAAGGGAAAATATTATTAAAAAAAATTCAATGGATCCGAATCAAATTACAACAAACTGTTGGATGTCACGTTCAAGTCCCACGTTGGGCAGATCAGGCATCATATGCGACACTACTTTAAATCCCGCGTCTTTGGACATATGGAAAGATTCGCAGACGGCTTTTACCGTATGGCCTCGATTTGTATCGCGTGCTACGTCCTCATAGACAGACTGGACGCCAATTTCTAGCCGAGTACATCCGTACCGAAGCATATCAGACAAATGGCGTTTTAAGCAATAGTCTGGACGAGTTTCGATAGTAATACCGATACATTTTGTAGGGCTCCGCTCGGAATACCTACAGATCAATGAATTTTCGCTGTTAAATGACATGGACGATGTAATTTTCTTCGTACCTGACAGCCTCATCGACGTTGGTACTTGTGTGACCCGATAACGCATCGTGCAAATTACGAATAAAATAGTCCCGATAGTCTTCGGGCAGCGCCATAAATGTCCCGCCCATCACAATGAACTCCACTTTATCGACACTGTGACCCAGTTGCTTTAACTAGAAATGCAATTTAATTTTAGAGTTAGGGAGAGCATGGAACTCACATTTCTATCCCCTTTCTTCACTATTCACTCCTTTCTACTCTTTTGATGTACGTTAAAAAAAGCTAACCTTTAGTTTTCTGTGCTTCTAACAGCATCGGATTACAAGTCAAAGACAATCGTGCAAAAATACGAAAGAATAACTTTAAAAGAAGAGAAACATTTAAAGATTTACAGATATTTGGTAGAAATAACCCCTCCACTCGCTGTCCTGTTTTCCGTTAATAAGCAAAGTTGTGAATAGTAACATAATATACAGAGGTTAAAAAAAATCTCTAGATGACCACTTGGGCTCGAAAATATTTGACCCGAAACAGTTCCGTAGAGACAAATAGCTCACAACTCCCCGAAAGTCCTAAACAATGCTAATCCCAAACAGAATAATATGAGCTTTTTATATTTGTAAAGGCCTTGTGCCTTATTTGTTGCAAGAAACATGAATATGGAATATTTGACACCAGCATCAGATGAATGCCTGCGCTGGTCTCCAAGGGAAAAACGCTGAAGTCATGAAATCATGGTTTTGCTGCAGTAGTTGTGGCAATTATGTTGAAGCAACGCACTGACTGTCAAAAGAGTACTTGAGGAATGCAATAAAAATTATACAATTACACATTACAAATTAACAACTCAAACTATGTTCCTTCAAACTTCGCATGTCCGGTTACCTGTTCCACCCGACTTCGGGTTTGCAAATACGGATTATAGCGTGCACGGATTGCTCTCATAGAAGTCGGTTCATAGCCTGTGTAAGATTGAGTCGAATACTCAAAATCTGAATCAGGACCACCCGGACAGTAAACGCAAATGTTCCCCGTCATGTTAATATGGGGACAACGGTGAGGTTTACACATAACTGCCACTACAGCAATCTAAAACGACGAAGAATAAGGTATTGGATCTGTGTCTATCTAATGCATAACTCAACAATCTTACACCACTGGCTGTTCGAATAGGTTTCGCTTTTAATTTGGGTACAATAGTTTTTCGGTGCATGGCAGGAACGGCCGCAATGATGTCAACCAATCGTGGTGAAGAAGCCAAACCATATTTCGAGGAGATGGAAGTTTTTAGTTTATTAAGATTGACATCACGCTTCTCCTCGTGTGCTTTAAGCAATTCCTGGATAATATCACTAATGGCCAAAACCGCTAGCTCTTCTTTCGACCGTTTTCCCGGCGCTGGTACAGCGGACGAAATAGTTTCTAGTAAATGAATATAGTTGTTAATGAAAACTCTCTCATTCTTTTTCTTTCCCTTACCTTCTATTGCTATTACCATGATGGCAATGCTTTATTATTCCCAAATTTTCTTGCTGCCAAATTGTCTACTCTAGCAATATTTACTAGTGGAATGAAAAACATAGAGTGAAATGTGAAATAGTACATACTTCTGTTCATAGGTGGCCTTAGGTACAGACTGATTGAAAGAGAATAACTTTCTTTCAGTGCTGTGTTTTGTAATTCATAGATGGCAAAGTTGCAGAAATGCATCTACATTGCTGCATTTGTTTGCATCTCTATGTTCGTGGCATTACTTTAACAGCTGCTACCGCCCTAGGTGCATTATTTTTCACGGTAAGTATCCCGTGTAGCTTTCACCTTATATACATTTTCCGATTACCATTGGGGGTTTCAACGACGCGTTACATCAAATATAAGTCGAGCTATCTTCATTCCCTCTGCTTGAACCGCTCGTATAATCAGTAAAGCTTAGCTTGGGTAGAGTGTAATAAATTTCCCTCGTAGTACTTCAAAACTCAGAAACGTAGTATTTGTATAACACATGGGTCAATCAATATCAAGTTTGAGGTTCACAGAAATAACATCGGCCTACATTCACCTCAGACCGAGAAAGCCTGTGAACAAGCGTAGGGGACAGATAATGCGTTCATCGGTAGCCTGTGAGAACTTTTACCCGAGTAGCCGTTATTCAGGATACGTCACGTGGTGTGAACGTGTTGTTCGTCCAACATAAGTGAGATACATCTTCATTGAGCTTCAAGATGGTTAAAGGCCGTATGACCGTATCGATCTGTGTACCAAATTTGCCCGAGCGAAAAGTTTGTCCCGACATTGGAACTTTGACCGTGTTCGGCCGTCGTCTAGCCAGAGGTATAAGGGCTTTGAGTGATTTCCCAGGCCCCTTATCCATTATGCATTCCATGCTTCACTAGTAGCAGTTAATCAATACGCCCTTTACCCGAAGAATTTTCTTTTTCTTGCTCTGGCATTCATAGGGGGCCATCAAGCGAGCGAATCCCAACTCGTAACAACTCCTTTGGACTGACACGGACACGTGTAGCTCGGTCATGTAACATGTTTTTCGATGAGAACGAAAAAGGGCAAAATTTGGAGTCCTTTTTGGCATCGGGACTCAGCGTATTTAAAAATGTGCCTATTAATTCTTCTTCGAAGGTAACCGTGAAAACTGTATAAGATAACATCTAGGTGTGGGAAATGGTGTTCCTCGGAAGAGAAGAAAAAAAAGGACATGTCCAACCTCGAACTTGTTATTATTATCTTCATCTTCAGCGCTACGTTACAAATGCTCACCGGGATCTTAATGTTCACTTTTCCACGTTTATCGAGCTTCCACATCTCCCACAGGTATTAACATCACTACGCTTATCCCCCCGGCCTCCTTATAGAGAGCAACCTAATTCATTATTTATATGAAGGGATCCACAGTGAAAGAGATGAAAAGACAGCAGCAGCGGATCTTTCACGTTGAAGCACGCTAGCAAACGACCCTCGCCTTGCGACGTGTGTTTTGTGGCCAAGGCGACAAAGACAAAGCTCCTAGAACACAAGGGGTTCAACTTCGAAAGAACGTGCGATGTATTCAGGACTTAATATAAAAAATATCACTTTCGCAAAACTGAGGTACATACCGTACTCACGATAACAAAATTCATCGGTTAGCTTTCGTGTACCAGAAGTGATCCCTCATTTGCGCGTCAAGTCATGTTTCCAAGAAGCTCATCATCAAGTGAAAGTTAATTTAATGTGTGATGTCTTTTACAGTTTCGTTGTGAAGGCTGAAGATTGCCACGGCTTATGGCAAGCAACCTTTTCATGAAAGGGCCAGAATCAATATAAAACTAGTACATTCTGTTCTAGTTCACGTTCAGGAAACACATGATATCCTCTGGGAGTCTGATGATTTCAAAGCTCATTGTGGTTACTTTTTCATTAAAATTACAATATAGTGGAAGCGCTGTCATCCAGACGCGCTTTAATCGGACATAATGTCGGCAGGACTTTCTCTGCAAATCGGATATCTGTCGCCAGTTTGTGTGAAATATTACCACGCGTTCAATCAAAGATAACGTTAGAATTCGTCGAGAAAGTACTAACTAATTAACGAAAAATGTCTGATGAATACTTAGGCCCGGCACATATATTTTCTATCATTCTTATATGTATTCTTTTCCGGATTAAACAGCCTTTCATTTACCCAGCCTAAGGGACAGTGCCATGGAAGCTGGGTAAGAGGACTTGTATTGTATTTGCACAAAAGCAGTAAGTTCGTACATACAATATAGTCTCGCCCTTAAGACACAATTTTCTTGAACTAAACGCACCGTAACCCAGGACAATCGTACGTGCAGGTGCTTTTATATATCCTTAAATGGAGTTCTGCGAACTCTTTCATTCCATTATGCTTACGAAAACGTTTAATTGTATTTTTTTCAAAATGACTTTAATTTGAATGATCGTTCAAGACGCTTTCGTGTACTGCTATTTGCACGTAGCTGTTCTGATTTTTTAAATGTTAGCTGTCATGGAAAAGGACGTTCACCGTCAACAGTGGTTCATTGTTGTCTCTATCCCAGCCAGTTTTGAAGAATTTATCTTTTTCCGTTGAGCGAGAATGTAGACTTCAAGTGCGAAAGGTCTCTGAAAAAAGGCATAATCTCAGCTTGGCATTAAGAAAGGTACACATCTCGTAAGTTATAGCAAGGGAAAGGGAAGTCTTTAAGCAAATAGGCTTCCTTCTTGGGTCCTTAATTCGCGCAAGGCTCTCATTTCCTGGCTTAGGAATGGCAAGCCTCTCCTTTGACCTTAATCTCCTTTTTCCATCTGCATTACAGCGGGTAATTGCAGAAAAAGCCGTACCGGGTGGGGTTTTGAGGAGGACCAATCTCAATCATGCAAATCAGCCATCCCAAGGTGCCATTTGGGTTGCCTTAGGCTCGGATTTATGGCTGTAAAAGTAAGCAGTAAGCACGGACCATTTACTCCCATGTTTTTATTAGAAAGAGGGGGGTTGTAAGGGCCATCATAGTGAAAAACGTTGTATACATTTATTAGTTGCGCGATCACTGAGCATCGCCTTCCAGTTTTGCCACAATGAAAACGTTAGCTGTCGTCTCTTCTTTCCTTTACTTTTAGCTGCTGTTGGGTAACTTGATTTCTTTTCTTTCGGGCTAAGCGCACCGTAAATGGCAGGTGGAGCCGTTTGACAAGCTTTGAGGCTTGTCAAGGCTGGTGTTTGAGCTGTTATTGGCAAAGTCGAAAATTCTGCTTAGGAAACATGTCAGGATTTTGTTATCTTCCGCCAGAAGGGACATTTTGCGCTCTAAATGCGATCCAGATTCGCGGACCACCCTCACGATGTCTGAGTGCGCCACACCCAAAGTTTGGCTCCAGCCGTTGGCTAGTTGCGAAGCCTTTTGTCAACAAGGATATGTTCATTAGTCAAGTGGATTGTGAGTGTAGTATTGTCATTAATTTATTTTTACAAGATCAGCTTTTTTCTTTTGTTAGTTGATTAGCTTGTACCGTGTCGGAGCTGGAGAGGTCTCGACGCATGACAGAAGGGGAGCCGGCTCGCGTCTTGGGTAAACGATTTGGCCGTTTACGAGTGCGGCTATTGCTTTTGACCCGCACGTGATTGGTATTCTCAAGGAGTAACTCTTGTAAAACGTCTAATTGAGCCCCGACGTGGCCTAATTTGTGGGCGAGTCCGTCCGCGCTAAGTACAGGGACGCAATGAAGGGCAAGTTGCAGTAGCATAGTAAAGTTCTTCAATTAATCTAATGGACGGGGACACCGTAAGCGTAGACTTGATTACCTTTTGTCGGCTAGATTCGTACTACGAAGAAAGTCTTCCATCTTGTGTTGGAGCTGGCCCATTTCGCGCTCGAAACGGCGGTCACTCTGCGTCCAGCGGCTTTCCAGCAACGACATTTTCTCACCTATTTGCGAGTTGAAATTGATACCGCTTTGGCAAATGTTCAACATCGCAGGAATGTGACTAAACTGGAAACTTTGTGGTACAATTATCCCGAACATTGCGCTCATTATGTATGCATAGAGACTTGCAATTCTTGAGGAATCAGTCTTCGTCAGAATCACATTTCACGTCAGGCAAGTTTTACTATGAGGTGTGGATCCGTCTTCAATTCAGCACCCCAACTCTTTTTTTATGTTAAGCTTTTCGTTTGTTTTAAGATGTTTGTCTTAGAACATGATTTAGTACCCTTGGGGAAATTATGAAAACAGGTTTGTCTGTCTTGCATTACGGTAGAGATATAATTTAAATAAATAAAAAAGGAGAAAAGATTACCTAAAGTTTGAATGCGTTCATTTAACAACCCCTGGGTTTCTTCCAAACGCGTCATAGCGAGTTGTAACCTTTGTGAGCTGGCTGAAACTTCGCTTAACTGTGCACACAAAAGGAAAGAAAAATTAAACAAAAATGTGTATTTTTCCGGGGGCATCCAGAATTATTATTATGATAGGCGTGGTAAAGCGGCGCTTGTCCATTCTAATTCGCACCTTGAGCCCCTTATAAGGTGTGATAAATTCTACCTGGGCACGCTTGCGTCCCAAAAACTCGAAACTGTTTTCCACAAGATGTTTATAGCCCTTCTGTGTATCTTATTTTAAGAAATTAAAATTTTCATAAAAATATTTTTAATTGGAATGTTTAAGTATAACTCACTGTTTGGACCATCATATGCAAATGAGGCTGGTTCTGTGCCACTTCCAATAAGGCCGACGCAATTTGTGCGTCGCGTTCGGCCAAAGCATCAGCACCCCAACGGGGAGGGGGCGTGGTCGTTATGGAAGTCCTCCGACGATTACTTCGTGCTTGAGGGCGGGACTGTACGCTAGGGGGTGGTTCAGCCCGACTTTCCCATGCCGCGAGTAACAGCAATAACGTCCAGCAACGCATTTTTCACACTTTGCAAACGTAACAGTGAACACGAGTTTAAAGCGACGCCCACCTAGGGGCTGAGCCACGTCTCAGTTTAACTTTCTGGAGCAAATTAGTTCAGGATTATGCATAGCATACTGGGCACTTGTGTTTGGGGTAATGAGCACGGTACCACTGAAAATGCCAAGGAACTGCGCTTTAAGTGCGCTAAAACCACTTGCAAAGTGGACCCGGTCATCCGCAAAACTCGGAGAGCGGACAAGCTGAGGGAGTTGAGGAGAGAACTGTTGGTTGTGGTCAGACAGAAGTCGGTGGACGACTGGATGACTTCTCCTGGAGCAGCTTTTAGGTCTTAACTTGGTGTGCATCGTGGATGGTCCAAGGTAAAAGAGCCAACCGAGAGTGGGGAAAGGAGAAGACAAGTTAAGGAGGAGGAGGATATATAAATATATCGATACCATATTGTGTCTGTTGCCTGCTAAAGTCCCCCTCTTTTCTTCTTTTGACAAGAGGTGGACAGGTGAACCTGCAAAACCGACAAACAGGCTCCGGAAATGCTCTCCATATGGAACAAATGAGCGCAACCCTTTACACATAAGTGTTTAGCGGTACATGCATTCGTTCTGAGCAAATTTAGAGTTGGAAGTACGAAAACCAGTTTACGAACGTTGGAGGTTTTTGTACATGACTTTGGTTGCACAGTACAGGACTTCCTTAGAGCGCGCTTGTACTATGCTTGAAATTATGCCACGTTTAGGATGTAGACGCGGTAGAAAACACGCGAAAAGAGTTTGCCAATCGCTCAAGTTTGGCAATATTTGTTTCTGTAACGCTCTGCTAATTCCTTTTTGAAACTCGTATCGATATCCTTCGGTCTATACACGTTTACCCCAGCCAGCATAAACAAGGTTAAGCTTGTATACAAGCATTGCGATTGTACGGAATTGTATTTCATGGATGCAAGCTTGAACATTTTTCGTCTTAAAAATCTTTCATGCTGTAAAGTAAAATTTTTATAGATATAGAGTGAAGTCTTCATATTACCGAAAAAAGATCATGTCATGGAAGTTGCACAATACGAATTGTACGACTTTTTCGTATTTCCTCGGTACTAACTTTTTATAAGACGGAGTTCACAATTCGGAGAAAATGTTTTGAATGTTCCAGTCGTATGTTTACCACCTATCTTATTAGACCTTGAGAGAATGGTGGCTACATAAACGTAAGTAAGACGAAATGGGCAAAGATCCGAAGACATGTCTGAAGAAAGTCGCTATCAGTACGAATTTTATTTCAAGGTTTGGTGGCACACACATTTGTAGTGTGTAGACTGTCTTGAATTTCCCTGTGTGATTACAAACTACGTCAGCAGATTCAGTCCCCTAGCGCACAAAGTAAATAGTTCGGCAACTTCTGATCGTCCATCGAGTTAAAATTAGTGTAAACTTACTGACCGGTCATAGTAATTAGTAGTTTGGGTAATTTTGGTTAATAATAGGAAAATTAGTAGTGGTATTTTCTCGTACGTACATTAAACCTAACTGCAGCTTAATGGGAGGTTTGGACAAGAGTTACAACAAACTTGACTGACCTTTAAGCAAACTACCATTCATGGCATATTATAATTATTATTTTTTATTATTATTTTTTTATTTATAGATATCAGCGTGAGCGTCTGCTCTTTGCTGACATTTATTGATATGCTTAGTCAGGTGGTACAAAACGATGGTTGAAATATCAATCACAGAGGAAATTATTATTAGCAGTATAGTAAAGTAGAAAATACCAGTTAAACAGTGTCTTTTGACTTAAATGTCTTTCACTTTTAGTTTAACTTCAATTCAGACCTTCCCCTGTGTCACTCCCGAAAGGGCTTTTTATTATTTCAATACCAACGTAGGATTGAACCTAATGGTTGGTGCATTGCTCGTTTAACGGATTTTGATATTAAAAGTTTACCATCAGAAAGCTTAGCAGAAGGGAGGTGGGAAACAGAAGAGGGGAGAGGGTATGCTCTCGTGTAAAGACAGTAGTTTGGGCATCTAAGGCTTCAGTGTTATTTGATTGTGGCTGGTGGCCTGCAGAATATGGAAAGGTATTGGAAAATGGGATCGTTTGTTTCGATGGTATTAGCGTGTCAACTTGTCCTTGTGATAAATTGTGCATGATACCCATTGGACAAGCTGATACAGAAGAAAATCTAGCACGACAAAAGATAGAAAATGTTCCTTCGAAAAATCCTGTGCAATATTCTAGAGTCTACATATCTCCCTATAATGTTAACGTATACTTGTTCCACTCTCAATATGTAAATACGTTTTCCAGTTAAGTGAAATTCTTGTTACGTCCCAAGTGCAGTGTGTTCCTATAACTTCAATTTTATGTTTCTTAAGCTCACATAAAAGGTTTTGGAGGCGTTCACCAAACCAGTGTATAGTGGGCGGATCTACCGTATAATGGAAAGTCTTGGGAGTTTTCTCGTAGGTTTTTCAAGATCTGTGTTCTCCGTCTTGATTTAGGAGCACGTGTAAATCAGCACCTTTTCTCTGACATTAAAACGCAAGATATGTTTATGAGAAAGCCTCCGTTTCCTCTCCTTGTTTTTCGTACCTATTTTGTCGTGATTTTTCTTGTTGCCCCTTTCTTGCCTTACCTGCGCTCTCTACATAAGCCTTCGTCGGAGATGCTTGAATTGGGAAATGTAGAGGAAAGATAGATTGAGAAAGACCGCGAAAGCGAGTCCCAGGTTAGTATAGAAGGACAACAATAGGTCGTTAAAAAAAGGAAAAAAGCTTTGCATGACACGGAACATGGAACCCCGAAAGGAGGTGTCGGAGCTGTCGCTGAATCTCTCTGGGATGATTGTTGACGCCTAATACGTGTCACATATATAACTAGCTCACACGCCTACGCGCTGTCGCGTTTGTCTGGAGACCCAAGGATTTTTACCAGTGATTAGGATCCCTTTCCTTGCTGATTGACGAGCAGGTAGATTCCTTTCCTTTCAGGGTTTGTTCCGTAAACGAATTACTCGTTCATTACTTGGCTATAAGAATGCAGATTTCTTTCCAAAATGGATAGTTTTTGACTTATCCGAAAGATTCCCGTTTTGGGCGTTGTCAAGAATTGGTAATAGGACTTTGGTTGGCGCCTCTGAATAAAACGCTGCGTTTTTTTTAAGAAGTGTTCAATAGAATTCTATGTTTATTCGATCCAGAAAAACGTTTTGTCATGTTTTATGAGCTATAACGCCGTCTTTGGAGACTTTCCTTTCAGATAACTATTCTTAAAAAAAAATTCTGCTGTCTAAATTCCTTGTTAAAGAACGTTACTAAGCCACCTTTATCTGAAAAAAATATTGCCTTTTGGTAAACGATACTCTTCGAAAGGCTTCTTTACTTTTCAAAAAGGTATATTAGCTCCAAATTTTGTATTGGTGATTTCATGCGATAGTGCTTAGCTCTTCAGACTCGCTTTACGCGACCTTGACATTGCAGCTGAGGTTTGAGATCAGCGGAGACGCGACACCCGCGGTCCCAAAGACTCAAATTAAGCAAGGGCTTTCTGTGTGATATGTACTGTACAATACCGCGAATGGGATTTGTACATAAATACAACTTCTCATGGGAAAAAATTAATTAAAATAGCTATAATAGCGGTAAGAAAATGCAGTAATAAACGAACAGTAGATATTATTGAATTACACTTATTTAGTCTATAGATTTCCTCAGACAAATACGCATCATTTGTTCACAACGTGAACTATGTGTTGCTTAATTTTAACTAAGCTGTCCTTTTCATTTTTTTTGGTTTGTTAATTTTATATTGTATATCAAAGGGCTGTTGTTTTTTCCCGCTGTGAAACTTATCCATTTTAATTTCATTGATATTCCTAGTGCACAAAATTGTTTTGAAGTGTATATCTATTACGTTTAATTTCTAATACAGTACAATTACGTTAAATGCTGTAGTGCAGGCCAATTATATTATGTGGCAACAGTAATTTAGTGCTATTTCTCCCTGCTTCTCAGCAAAATTCGGTTTAATCAGCGCGCACCGGGGCACAACTGGGGCCAAATTGTCGAACCTTGTAGAACTCGGCGGGATATTGCGTTGTTCCCGGGCAGTTTTCCCCCTTTCTAGCTCCTTACAACAATCCCTTTGGGGGAAAAATTCCCAAATAACAGTTCAGTGAAGATATAAAACCCCAAGAAAAGGTAATGTTTATTGATCTAATTTCTCAAGTTCTCCGTTCTTGTTTACTGACGAGACCTGTGCGTGTTCAGGGCACCCCCTTGTTCTGAAATAAAAGGGCTTTACGAGCTCGAGACACGCCTACTCTTGTTTTCCCTCCCGTCAAATCTTACGTACTGGGAAGAGAGGACAAGCAAAACGAATAGGAGCTAAACTGATGCAATAAAGCCATAGGGAAACGAGAGAGAAAAAAATGAAATGATTTTTGATCCAAAGCGATGTTACAGCGTCTGAAGAAACCTTCTGGGGGAAAACGGAACGGTGTCGTGAAAATGTGTCCGGGGGCTACAAATAAGGTTTTCCCCTGGATCCATAAGTTGATCGAACTGCGCCTGCTCCTTAGCTGCTGCGTTTTCTTTACGTGATTTTCTTGTCGGAACGGCTGAAGAAAACCTAAACGGGGCTGAATTTTCCTCCTCAATCCCCCATGTAATGGGAAACAGAGGGAGTTTTTTTGGGAGGAGGGTATATCGTAATGAGATTCCGTGTTACCCTAACGATCCTTCTTGTAAGGACTTGTTAACACTGCACACCGCATTCTTTCCAGTACGTACAACTGCTTTGGTATACTTTGACACACCACTTCCGAGTGCACGAACGCCCCATTCGCCAGGACACTAACGCAGAACGCTTTTTCGTAGCTAAGGTGACGCTGATATCCGCTCTCTACGATAAAATCGAAGAAAAATGCTTAAAGCCTGTACAGTACGTGGAGTGTGTGTTTGCACGCAACACCTGTAGCCTCCACAGTTCCTTCTTTTCTAGGGGGTGAATGTTGGGGGAAGGGGAAAAGAGAAAATGTACGGAAAGAACGTAAACCACGCCCTTTTCCGATTGGGTTATGCACCAGAAATGTCTTGCGTACTGAATATGGTTTCTAAGGCCACTACTCCGGGGTCTCTCTTTGTGTAAGCTGTCAGTACCGAAACGTGCTTGCCAACGAACATTTCCCTGTATTCACCCTCCCTCTTCTACGGGTTGTTTTGTGGTTGGGAAAACTCACCGGCTTCTTCCGAGGTAAGTATCGCGACGCGGCACTCGTTTTGCTCGCGGCGATTACCGAGAAAAGTTTCTTGCAATTAGCTTCCATTGTTTTACTTTGTATGTTTAAGAACGCTTTGTTTCACTAAAGTAGTCAATTTGCATAAATGACTTGACAAAAATCCGTAAAAACATACTAGCACAATTTGTTGCTTAGCGTTTTAATGTTTTTTTCCGTGTGTGTGTTTCTTTTTTCCTGTTGCTCACAATCGATAGCTGACCTTTTTTCTTTCTTTTTGTGATATCGGAACATAGTCCATTGTATGCTTGCTGGGAAACGCTGATGAATTTTTAAAGATAATTTTTTTTTAGCCTCCTTTGAAAAATGAGCATCAAAGTAAATTTCGAGCGCTGTTCCAACTTTTTGCGCCAATTCCGTGATCCGGACTCGCGAGAGCTAAAGAGGTTGTCCGCCCACCAATTTATGGATGTGTGGAGTCATTACGATAAAGACGGTAATATCTGTAGTTTTTTATCATTTATTTAAAGTTTTCCAAGGGGAGGGTTTGCCTATTTTGGTGTTCGCTAAAAGTGATTTTCTTTTTTTAGTCTGTATAATAGCGGATGTTTCAGTGTTGTGATAAAAGCTGGGCTATCACGCACTAGCACTAATCGTACCTAAGCGTACATGCACACGCCACATTTAAGCATGATTTATATGCATTGCGTTTTTTCGTGAGAGTTGCTTAAATGCGTTTCTACGACGAAGAGATACTGTGCTTCAGCACAAGTAAGGTCTGACGGCCAACATTAGAGGCTATCGAAGCCAGCAATTTCAAGTCCTATTTCGTCTCCTTTACTTCCGCTGTATAGACACAGCCCTGTCTCAACGATCACATTTCCTTGATGATTAAGTAGCTTAAGGACTAGCATTTCAGGAAAAAGTAGGTCTCATTCACTGCGAAAATCTGCTCGACCCAAGGGCAGAGATGAAAAAACCCGTTAATATGCATATATCTTTAAATGAAGCTCATTTCTGTTAAAAGTGATACTTTTACCGCGCTGTGGGTATTACAAATCATAAAGTGAAGCGTTGAGATATGATGGCAGTCCGCTGCACAAACTATCGCAGCTAAACTTGTTGTACGAAGTCGTATTTTTCGTTTTCTGATAAATAATTAGCCACAATTTTTTTCTGCCAAAACGGAAATCATCATGGCACTTTTATACATTTTTGCCCCCTAAATTAATGTTTTTCTCGAATTGTATTTTAATTAAAGCCTAGCAGGAAGAATTTTGCTTCAAACGAGCTTGGAGATGTTTTGATTCGACACATTAGGTGATATACTAGACCAGACTACAGGTTTCAAACTTAGGCCTATCAGTATGTACATATGTAACCCACGAATAAAATGCCTCTGATTCTCTTGAAAGTAAATTTACTGGCAGATTATGTACCACAAATTTGCAGCGGAATTGGTGCAAGTTAGCAGTCCTAAGGGGCACATGCTCTTGCATTTAAGCTCCGTTTTCCTTTAGAAAAAAAGTCCGCAATCAATAGTATTTGTCTCGCAGCGTAACTGGTTTGTCTAGTTTGCATTGTGCACTATTCGTGATTTTAGGCAGCTTCTTACGTCCTATGAAGTTAAAAGGAAAACACTTTCCATTTCGCGGAAGGGAAATACGGTAATTTCATTTTTTGCTGAAACAAAGGGATGCTGGGCTATTTGCTTTCGGTATTTATAAGTCCCTCGCAGCCCAAACGAAGAGAGACACAGACTCCTCGCACTGTTGAGTACGGCACGCCTTCTCAATCGATACCTTTGACCGAGGCAGCTGCACGGGGAAAGACGCAACTTGGAAAAGCTGCCGGTCTCTCGATGCTTGGATCTTGCGCTGCGTTTCTCCTCCAAGTGTCACTTCATCTTCCCTTTTTTTTTGTCTGCGCCGCAGTGCGGAACTTCCTTCGCGAAGAGATTACTTCCTGTCTTCACATTCGACGCGAAGCTCTGTGTCTTTTCTGTAAGAATCCCCAGAAAAACAAAGCAGAGTGGGGAAAATACTACAAATGAAAACGAAGCAATAGAAACAAAAAGACACGGGCTCAGAATGTAGTTAATGCGTCACTTCTACTTCAATTAGGAAATGGCTACATTGAGGGAGGCGAGTTGGATGGTTTTCTACGTGAGTTTGTATCGTCAGTGAACACAAGTGATGTTGGACCGGAAGCAGTATCAGATGCGATGCTCGTGGAGTTGAAAGCATGTTTTCTGGAAGCTTACGACGACAATCAAGATGGGAAAATTGATATCCGTGAATTGGCCCAGTTGCTCCCCATGGAAGAAAATTTCTTGCTTCTGTTCCGCTTTGACAACCCGCTAGACTCCTCTGTTGAGTTTATGAAAATATGGCGCGAATATGACGCGGATGGGAGTGGCTACATTGAAGCGGACGAATTGAAGAATTTCCTCCGAGATCTTCTCACGGAAGCCAAGCGAAATGACGTCACTGAGGACAAACTCATCGAATACACCGATACTATGGTAAAATTTGTGCTAAATATGGGAGTATAGTAACTCAAACAACAAATGACTCAGTAAGAAAAAAAGTTAACTTAACGCTCTGGTAGAATTTTACTCATAATGTCAATACATGACACTTTGAATAAGTCGTGTCAAAATGATAGTCTGAGCAACGTCCACAGAGCCAACAGAAAAAAGGTCGGAAGATGAATGAAAAGAGAACAGGAAAATAAAATGCAGAACTTGGAAATCTTTGTAAATTGGGAAATTGCTGTCGACATACGTTTCCCCGAAAACTTAAAGGAAGGACACTTTAACGGAAGCTTCTACATTTTTTCGTTTCAGCTACAAGTCTTTGATGCAAATCATGATGGAAAACTTCAACTTTCTGAAATGGCAAAGTTGCTGCCCGTGAAGGAGAATTTTCTGTGCAGGCAAATCTTCAAAGGCCCAACAGTTCTCAGCAAAGAAGACATTGAGCGAGTTTTCGCATTATACGACAGGGTATCATAAATCAACAAAAGAAGCTCTGAACCTGACCGTGCTGTATGTTAATTTATTTTCTTGTCTTTTTTAGGATACTAATGGGACCATTGAAAATGAAGAACTGGGTGGCTTTTTAAAAGACTTGCTCGAGCTGGTGAAAAAGGATTACGATGCACAAGATTTAGCAGAGTTTCAGGAGACCATTTTAAGGGGTTGCGATTTTAACCGAGATGGCAAAATCAACAAAAAGGAGCTGACAATGATTCTCTTGGCATTGGCTAAACATTCTCAAGAAGAAGTGGATCGAAACCCTTGAATTTTTGTGGCCAAGAAAATGCAACTGAGAATTGGTGTGAAATAGACCAGCGCTCGTAATATTATTCATGAAACACAGAAGAGGCAAAGCTGATTGAAAGCACCGACAATCCTTTTATGTGAACCTTCTTTCTGCCTTCCTTGATGGTAAAGATTTTTAATGTTGTTTTCCACTTCGCGAACACACGTTCTAATACGTGGATAGCTCACACGCAATTCTTCGTCTTTTTCACACCTTCCATGTATAGCCTGTGTGCCATGCCTTTAACTTCCTGTAACTTGTGTTCAGATTTCTCCAAACAAAAAGAAAATCTTGTGGCAGTTGTGTAACCGCAGGGTTGCTACTGCAGGTATGAAGGTACCAAAGAAATGGGCCAAACTTGGTTTTTTGACTGTGCCCTTTGCCAACTTTTGTGCTGTTAAAATTTTAAATTCCATTGTTAGAATAAACGCCTTAATTACATACACCCTTTGTCTATGATAGAATCGCGTAGCAAGAATCAAGAAGTCTTCAATATTGTATTTATTTTCAGATTTCTTTATTGCGGGACTAGCAGCCTCGGAAATCAAGGCCGTACCCACGGGGGGAGGGGGACTTTTTTTCATATAAATCGACGTAGGCTTTCGCCTGTTATCGGATTTCATTATTTTCAACTTGTTGTACATTTCTGATTGCACTTAAAAATCTTAGCAATATCTGGGATTGGTTTTTACACCTCTCCCCTTTGAACATAACGGATAACTAATACAAGGTGAGGTCATCTTGGGTTATTTTTAACATTTTCTTTGCAAACGCGGCCAATGCGTTAAAGGTATTTGGATTGTTAATATTTCTTTTGCGTTAAAGTGAATTTTAAGGGAGGACAGTTTTCGTAGTTTTCATGTTAAAAAATAACTACCTCAGATAACCAGAAAGCTCGCTTAAGGACAATTCGGCGGGTCGGTCCCGGGCCATTGCTGTTAAGCGGGTTCCACTGTGTACAGTAATGAGCAAAAAAAACTGTACTTGCCAATTCACAGAGGTCTAATTAAGCCTCTCGAGGCTGATTTACATTCATTAAGGAGCGAAAGGGCTTTACCAATCGTTTACGAAGTGAAAGGCCGACCGCGAATTTTGAAAGCGAATTTCGCCTTTTGAGCTAAAGTTCTGACTGACACATCTGAATTGGTTGGAAGAATAGACAATATGCATTAAGGAAAGCAACTATATTTTACGAAGGCCACTTCAACACAGTAAATAGCAAAAAAGGCTTAACTGTCGAACTAAAATGCCCGGTCTATCTTTACAAGAATTGCGACGTCTATCTCTACAAGAATTACAAGAAATGTGAGCCAAACAACAGTTAAAATATGGTGCAGCCAACACAGGATGAAAGAACTGTGACCATCAATACTTCTACAACTTTCACTGTATTGTTTATACACTATTTAAATAACATTTTGTTTCAAACTTCGCGGTCTACCTTTTTGTATGGAAAGGGATTGGTTGAAGTTTCAAGCCCCTTCACCCTTTCATGAAAGTAAATCAGCCTCGAGAGGCTTAATTAGATCTCTGTGAATTGGCAAGTACAGTTTTTTTGCTCATTACTGTACATAAAAAACTCGTATTTTAACATGTTACCATACATCAAGACTTGGTCCTTACCGCTGTGTAATATTTTTACAAATTCATGTGATACATGACTTTTCGGTAAAGCTTTCCTTTACTAGGTTTTTAATCCAAAGTTGAAAAAAATGTAGTAGGAATGAATGGTCTCATGGGAGATCAAACGCCAGATCACGGATATTCTTGTGCTTGTATTCCAAACTCTTTTCTGTGACTCAGAAGTTAACAAGGGACTTTCGTGTTATAAATTAAATACAGTTAAATACAACCAAACATGCTATATAAATAGAGCAGCTACAAAAGTGACGAGGCGTAGCGAGTTCCCTTCAATTCTTTGCCATCTACGGTATATTTACTTTGTTCTTGGCCATTGATACTTGTGTGCACTTTAGCCACGCCCTCATCGTCCTCCAGTGGACCTTCTCCAATTGGTTCATGCTTTTCACTACAAAAACAGAACACATTAAAACACCACGAATATAATGTTTTTCATAACACTAAAAACATGAGCACGGTACGGAATTGGTCTCCAAACAAATTATCCAAATATCAAATACCGGCAGTAGTCGAAAGTCCATGCTAGATATCCAAATAGGAAAATAAAATTATATCTACCTCAAAACATGGTACCCAGTATCATCAGCACGATAGCGTACAGTGTGCCGAAAAAAACCATCGCTGTACGAATACATCCCAGTGACCTATGTAACAAAAATGAATGTCCCTTTTTATTTCTAATGTAAAAGTTTTATAATCATACCTCTTTGCCGCTTTTCATCTCCTGCCGTTGTTGAAGACTGTCTTTCAATCCGTCATCCAAGAAAGTGCTGAATTGATAGTCGCTATTCGCTGGGGTTCCTGAATCGTCGTCCTTTTCTTGCTTTATCGGCCTGCGAAGTTGAATTTTACTTCTTTCCTCGTCCTTTTCCTCCTTTACCGGCCTGCGAAGTTGAACTTTATTTCTTTCCTTTGTGACTTCGACCGGTAACGATACTGGGGTCTCCATATACAATCTCTCGCCTTTTCGTGGATTTTGAGCTTTAGGGCTCTCTGTACTTTCTGCGACCTGCCGCAAGACTGAAGAGTCTGTATAAACTCTTCGGTCGCCTGTGCGTAACTTCTGCGTTCTAGAATTTTCCACAGTTTGTTTAAATTGTTTCTGAAGTGAAGGTTCGCTACGAAACCGTTGCTCCTCTGTTCGCCATTTCTGCGGCTTAGTGTTTTCTGTAATTCGTTCAGCTTGACTCGAGGGGGATGGGTCTGCATAAAATCTTCGCTCATCGGTTCGCAATTTTGGCGGATTACTGTTTTCTCTTGTTTGTTCCGTCTGTCTGAGAGAGGATGAATCTGCATAAGCTCTTTGCTCGTCCGTTCGCTGCTTTTGCGGCCTACTGTTCTCTATAGTTTGTTCAGCGTGTCTCTGGAGGGAAGACTCTGTATTAAATCTTCGCTCGTCCGGTCGCAGCCTTTGCGGTCTATTAATTTCAGTGGCTCGCTCGACTTGTCCAACAGGGGCTTCTGTATAAAAACTGGTTTCCGGCCGTTGTAATGGATTGCTTTGGAGATTAAGCGCAACTTCGTCGACAGCCGGTTGTGTATCATAACTACTGTAAGTTCGCTCTTTCGGACTATTAAACAAGGATCTAGCTGTCGTAATTTCGGGTGCTTGGTGTGCTCTAAGCGCAGACTTATCATCTTGCTCTATGCTCCCGGCAACTTTCACTACGCGATATTTATGCAAGTTTTGTTTGAACTCTTCTTGTTCGAACAAGCTTGCAAATTGCTGTGGTGTTAAAATCACTGTTTTCCCTCGCTGCAGGCTCCGAGTCGCCGCGGTAGTTGGAGGCATCGTTGAGGGCGCCATGGTAGGTGGCACTGGTGTCGTGTGCACGGTTCTTCTGGGAGTTTCGAATCCCGTTCTCCATTCACCTCTTTCCGTCTCTGCTGGAAGGTCAAATAAACTTGTAAAACTTGGGGGTTGTTCTCTGTTACGCGTGTCAGGAACTTGACTATATTGGATGGGTCGGAGGTCTTCCATATGTGGGACACCTTGATTCTGATGTTGATTAGCATAGGTTGGTAAGCTAATGTGGGCTGACTTCATTACTCGTAGCTGTTGGTCCATGTCCGAATGTGAGGGTCGGGAAGTTTGCGTAGGAACCGCAGGGAACTCGTCTTCAAACTCCTCACTTTCTTCATAGTCGTAGTCCGAGTCGTCTTCTACATTTTCAAAAGAAGTTGGGGTGTTGCTTTGGGTGCTTTCTCGGCGTGAGGGGGATAAAGTTGGAGGTACGAAAGTGTTATTAACACGAGCGCTAAATGGTGTAGGAGATTGCAAGGGTGCGTTGGAAAAGAGTCGAACACGACGATAGGGCTGACTTGTAAATCCTTCCACGTTCACGGAATACAATGCAGTTACACCAAGCAGCATGAGCAACTTCTAAAAATTTAAGAAACATTACAATGGAATGTTTAGTGACAAGAGTAATGCAACGTTAAATGTATGTTAAATGCAACAACGGGCAAAACATGGTACGATAATTCTTACCAGTGCTATGCACATTTTCCAAGGAAATGTTAAGTTTTCGCTGTAGAGGAGCTGTTAAAGTCACTGTCTCTGAATCTTCACAACAAGTGAAACGGAGAACTACGACATCAAGGGTTTTTATACAATTGAAAGAGAAGGGGTTGTCGCTTTTTCGTAGTGAAAGTGAGGAAGTATCAAATGCGTAATGAATTCATTCCGCTAGTGAGTGACCTCGTTTGGCCGAGTTCGCTGGCTTTCAGAGGGGAATATACCTATAATTTCGATGTTGAACTATGATTGACAGGTTTGGGTGGTCACTTTCAATGTACCTGTCAATCATCGTCCGTGACCTCTTCTTGTCTAGTCACAGAATCTCGAACGCTCGACCCATTTCGAGTGATACGTTGGGTATTCCTTGTTCCTAACTGTTTTCTTTAGGAAAATGACCTTGAGAATTTCGAGATAAGTCATAAACGTAGATATGACTATAAAGACGGTATTATTTCGCATACATTATCTCAGAAGTTTCACGTAATACTCTTCAGCTTCGTTTGAAGGCTTCATTACTTAACTTCGCTAACTTAATACATGATCTTTTTGCTTGTTTTTCTTTTATGTTTGATTCTAATTGGTAAATAAGTACTAGAAATAACAAACTCGTGTAAAATGCTGCTATTTAGTATGAGTGCAACAAATTCTGTATTCAAGAATGTGTAAACACCCCCACCCTATAGTGTTCAGGCTACAAGAACCAAAGAAGAAAGAAAGAGGCTGATAAATACAAGCGGCAATGAGCCTAGCTCACGCCGGATGAAAGGGAAAAAAAGTACTAGAAATAGTTAATATTTTTCAACTCGTGGTCCTGGTACGCAATTTGAACTTCAAACTAGCGCCAAAACGTATGGAATCGTTACATTGGTCAATTATTGGCAACCATGAGTATCGATATGCGACAGCAGCGATACGCATATAGCCTGGGAGGCAAAATGTCATTGGTATTGTTTTCCTTGTGAAAATTACAACAAATTCTATCAAAGTGGTACAACATGGCATACATACCACTGCCAAATGCCAATTCCTGTTAGCATATATTGTTCATATGTGTTCAGACAAGTTGTTAATCGTTACTAACTACTCCAGTTTGCATAAATGCTCAAATCGACGAACGAACTCACCTCTCCTGCCCTGTTTTCCAAGCGTCCTGCTGTGTATTTAAACCCTGGTAACTTTTCAATGGCTCGAGACCTGCAAAACTTTAATCCTGTCCTTTTGTAGTTGAATGCTGACTTAATGATCACACCACATAAGAGATTTGTCAAACATTGAACCGCTCTAGTCCTGTCGTATACCACTTCGGTTTCGTGCTAGATGTTTTGGACGTTTATTGTTTTCTTTTGAAGAAATGAGTGAACTGCAAGCCACCTTAGAACTTATTGTGGAACTCCACAAGTTCTACAACGTTGATCTCTTCCAGCGCGGGTAAGTTTAAAGAGAATCTTGGAGTTGTTATATTTTGTCTCCCTTATTCCGCTGAAAATTGTCGTAGTTCAAGACGGTGTATATTTTCGTAAAAAAAGGCTAGTGCGATGGCGAATGAGTTAAAACCACCTCATTCGTTCCTTGGAAATTAAAAAGGATGAATGGAAACAGCTTGCAAGTGCGAGAAGAATGCGCGGTGCGCGGCTCCGAAATTTGGCTTGCACTGGAATGCGCTGCGCAGGTCGATATAGGCCATTCGAAGGACAATTCTACTTCCTAAGGACTTCTTCGGGCTAAGGTGTCCATGGCGTGTTTCCGTGTAAAACGCCTTATACGCCGTCTCCTTTTAACCTGTCGTTCTTTTTCTCCACGCTTTTCTCAATATATGAATTGCTTTCTACATTAAATGGCTTCATTATAAGTGGAGTTTTCCTTTACTTTTATGATTATTGTTGTTCTTTTCTTTGCAAAAAAAAAAATAGAGTGTACCAAGTCCGCGTCTCACTGCGGACCTCCCCGAAGATCCCCACGAAAGTAGAAGTCAGTTTACATCGGGTACCAAACCCTCATCCCCATAATCACCCCTCCAGTGGACCCCGGACCCTTTCTGCGTCTTCTAATTCCACCGCAGCGGCAGAAGGCTCATCCTCCACCCCGAAGACTACTGAGCCTAACGATGAGCGACCGGGGAGTAGTGCTGCGTCATTAGCCAGTACTGCTGTAGCGCGTCCTGCGAACATTTTGTTTCCCGCGTGTGTGGTGAATGGATCCGCTGTGAGCCAGACGTTCCAAATACTCTACCGGAGTGAAGAAGTGGCACTGGATGATGTCATTCACTACCGACTACATGTACTAGTCGATAGCCATAAAGTAGGAGCCTGGTTTTCAACCATTCGAAGTAAATTTGAGGGAATGCATTGATTTCTCGTCATGGAATATAGATCGAAGAGACCTTGGAAAGATTGGATGCTCAATTAAGCCTTGAGTTATGGTTTGCGGAACAAGGATTCGGGCCTGGGGTGGCCGAAACAACGCCCAGTATAGCCCCTGTCTCCGTGAGAACTCTGCAGTTGCATTTATCACCTTCCAGAGGGCTCCATTACCACCTACCGGTCCTGTTTGACTACTTCCATCTCGGGGCGGTAGCGCTGACGATTCATGCATCCTTAGTGACGTTGCATCAGCCTTATATCAAGTAAAAAAAACAAGCTCGTTTCGAAAAAGAGTTCCCTGATTTCGCATGGTGCAAAGAGTCTTCGCTTGACTTTCATGTGTAACTCTTTCCAACTTTTCTTGCCGCTTCCCCGTAGGAGAAGTGTGCGCCATTTGGTGCAGAGCTGGTGAGTCGCTTTCCTGTTACGTCGTAGTTGGTCTTTTTCGTTTCTTTTTCTTTGTTGTCATCGTTGTTATTTTTATGTCGGAGTTGCGGAGCCTCTTGTGACAAATTTTACGTTTTAGTGCACCAAGAAGTAATCGATCCTGGATGCACAGCTCGAGATCAGTAGCGAGGTACCCAGAGTCTACATTAGAATCTGTTTTCTTCGGTACTTTGGTAAGAAAAGGGTTGGATTTCTTTATGATTTGCGACTTGTGGATTTAATTCTGGTTGTCGTTTTTTGAATTCTTTAAGGCTACCAGTAAGTGTGGAGGAGGACATGGAAATGGAGGACCTTTGACTGGTTGGCGGTTAGCTCATGCGAGACAGGTCCACCGCGATGTTTGCTCATTATTACTGGCAGCTGGAGACGCTTTAAGGTCCAATTTGGAAAAATTTATGGCTTTATTACCTCAATGGCAACGAGCATCTTTGCAACCGTCAGATTGCGCTGGCAGGTTACAGGGAATGAGCGAAATGGCGCAAGTAAGAGGGCGGTTTTTCTCGCTATTGAGCCCGAAAAAATTCCTAATTACATAGAATTTGAACGAGGGACTCAGGAATATTTCAAATTGTCCTGGGAAACAATGTAGCCAGTTAGGGGTTGGCGACTGTGCGTGTCTTTTAATCTTTAGTGGTGTCTTTTGAATTTCTGTTCGCCAGCCTGAGACAGTTTCGAGATCAAATTTAATGAAGTAATGGAGTAGTTTTCATGTTATTTTTTTATTGTCGTGCATTGTTCCAGAATTTTTCAAACTGCGTATAGCTTATTTGGTCTTTTTACTCTTATTATTACTTATTTACGTATTCTTTTTCCATTCATTAACTTAATTAGGTGGTGGACAGCGAAGAAGATTTTGTTGCCATGGCCAACGCGGATATCGCCCAGTTGTGCGCTGAAAACATACTCCTCTGGCGCATGCTCGCTGAAACTTTCCCCGGCAGTGATCCCGTTCGGGAATACCTCGCGCAGCAGCACCACACACAGCGAGTCAAGAGGTTCGCCGAAGCATTTTATGTCGTCGAAAACCCGCGACATTCTGCAGCTGGCTGTTACGACGCCAATGTCCAAACGTACCTCTACGTTTCTGAAGCTTTGCGCAAATCGCGCTATTTATCTAGTCTACCCCCGTTACCTGTGCACTGCCCCGAACTCAACGGCGATTTTACGTCATTGCCTATCATTTTTGAAGACCGATACCAAGAATCACCGGGAGAATACGGGCGACGTAAATCCTGGGGCAACCAGCGGCCCTGCAAAACGACCTCCGAATCCGCCAAGTGGACCAAAAGCCAAGAATCCATCGTAGAAGCGTCGCCTGCAACGAGACGAGACAACTTGAGCAACGGCGAATCAGGTGACATCATGAGCGCTTCATCTGCATCAGTCAACACTCCCTATAGCTCTGCTTCCCTGCCCCGGCGCTCGCTTCGCAAGGATGATCAGTCCAACCCAGTTTATGAAGAACTCTCCGAGTGCGTTTTACGCTCAAAATCCTCTACGCTTTCTTCCCCCGGAGTGGGGACCACGCCTTCAATTGGAGCGGACGTGTCTTATACGCAACGCAGTCGCAGCTTGAGCCACAGTCGGATGCAGAGCGGCGGAAAATCTCCCAAGGGCCAAGTTAGGAACGAAACATTACAAATGCTACGACGGTTGGCCGCGGCCCATGCGGGGCGTGACCCCTCCCATCATGCCGTGGGCGATATCACGCTTGAACAACTTGTCGCCTACTTGCGAGCCGTGGAACTGAGCATCGCAGCTTCGAAAAATAATACCATGCCTATCGCGAAATCTGTATCTGTACAAGCCACGCCTGCCGACCTTTCCTCAGCCATCGTTCCGCCGACTGCTGAGTCGCAGAAGCAGGGAAGCAGCGGCACAAACGGTACCAACAATGTCCGCAGACGTTCTTATGCCGCCGGAGATACAAAAAATCCGGTTCCACCCGCGTTGCCTCAACGGAATTCGCTCATCAAGACAGAGTCGCCTCTAGCGCTTCCTTCAACACTCGGCTCAGAACCGGTTGTGTCAGGAGGTGTGGCTTCCACTTTCAGTTCTAGCAAAGGGAAAAGCCGCTCGCGTTGCAGCACGTTGGACAGCTTCGCGCAGAAAAAACGGCACCGCCTCCGACATAAGATCAAACTTACCAATTTCAGTAGCAAGAACCAGGGGCCCGTGACGTCATCGCCCAAACAGTCCAGCGGCGTGGTTCTGTTGGGTTACAAGCCCTTGGAACCTAGTCGGAGCTTGCCTTTTGACCTGAAAAGCCACGCCCAACCCACCGGGTCCAACAATGGGAGGGAAGCGCTGCCCATGAGACCTTCACAAAGCGCAGTACTGCCCTCGGCGGCGGAGTCATTACCAGATCTATCGGCAGTGTGGGCGTGGTCTGTAGCGTGTCCGCGTGCCTACATCCCTCCCCCTGCAGCTCCGCCCAGTGGGCCTGTTAGCCACTCCTTCTCAGATCCCGTGCTGACCTCACCTTTATCCTTGCTAGAAAATCAGACAGATCAACCAGCCCTAGACCCGCCTCCTTCGGATCGACGAAGGAGTTCGCAGGGAACAGGGGGGGTGTCCCCTACCGTAAGCCCAGGGCCAGCGTCTACCTCTGGGCTAGGATCTTTGGCAGGTTCTGAGTGTGGAGCTACTGGTAATCGGCTAAGATCGCAGCAATTGGACGAAACGCAGTCAACAAGCGATTCGACGACTTCCGGTTCGCGCCAGCCAAGCGTCTGGCGCGATTCTTCGGTCAGAGCGCCTGGTTTTGGGTTTGTGAACGGCTTTGTATTGAATGGGAAAGAAGGGGCGGAAGAAAGATCGACTAAATCGCATTCTAAGAAGGAAAATCGACGGCTCGCGTCGATTTCCAAAGACACAAAATTGGAATTGACGGAGAAGAAGTCAGACTCTTCCTCCTTAAGCGATATGAGCAGCGAAAGGAGTGGCTGGGTCTCGCATTCTTCGCATTGCCCTTCGTCGGAGGTGTCGAGTACGCAACTAAGTCCCGTAGAGGATAAACCACGCCCGTCGGCTCAGCTGGTAGCCGTATCTACCCCCTCACAAGTTTTGGCTGTGGAACCTGTTGCGTTGGAATGGCAACCAAGCATCGAAGAAGTTTTACCGGAGTGGCACACGCCTTTGGCACCGCCCAAAGAGTTTCAAGACCCACCTTTGGCCACGCCTGCTGGCAATGAGGGCGCGGAGGGAGGGAGTGGAGCGAAGTTAGAAAAGCACGAAGTGCCCGCAGGGGTGCCGGGGGTTTATAGGCGGTTACAGGAAGATGGAACGCCCTTGAACGCGGAAACACTCCCAGGGCCGCGCCCATTGTCCCAAGGTCATGTGATAACGCAACAAGAGCTTCGGTTACTGCAATTATTGCTGAGGGAGCTGCACAAGCCGGGTCCGCCGAATCCGTTAATCCAAGCCTTGGCACAGAGCATAGCAGAATCTTTGTCTTTAGCCTTGGGACCGCCTCCTGATACTCCTTTCGTGGAACAAGCCCAACCCAGATCCTCGACCCCCGTGTTGCTCCATTCCGCTTCGCAACCGTGCCTCTTGCCAACCACCTCAACGCAGAATAATGACTCCTCCGCGTCGACGTCGACGTCACAGACGTTGACTACTGGCAATGTTCATGCGGAGTCCACGGTGACATCAGCAAAGTTGGTGGGAGTTTCGCCCAAGTCGGAAAAAGGCGCCATGGGTCAAAGATCGGTGTCTTTGTCCTCCTTACCAATGGGTTCGCATATTTCCTCGCCCAGGTATTATTTAAGATGTTCTATTCTTTTGATTGAGCTGCAAATTAAGGGCTCGGGAATTGCCGTGTAATGTTAAGATTGTGGCAATTAAAAAAGCTGGTGAATAATTAAGCAAAAAGAATAAGTTCGATAGAGAACAGACACGGGAAGAAAAGCGGGCTAATGCATTCTGATGTAGCAACTTAGGGCACTTTGTTTCGTTTTTAGTCGTTGTTTTATTTTTTATTTTAGTATTTTAGTATTATTTTTATTTTGATCTAAAGACGTTTCGTTTGTGTATGCTTTAGAATGCGGCGAAAATGTTCTTGTGCGAGTACTTTACTCTTGTCTGGTAGTGAAGAAGATTGGGACAAGCAGCGTAATGGACGACGAAGTGAAGGGGCAGAAGGAGGCGTAGATAATGAAGAAAAAATACGGCAGCGTTTAGTTTCCATGTTGGGTGACGGGACGTTATCGTTTCTCAAAGCTAAAGAAGATTTTAAGCGGCAAATAAATTTTGCTGGCATGTTATACAGGTTTGTTCATGTAAAACTTGTTTCTTATTTGAACATCAAACGTTGACATTTTGCATTGCGATGATTTGAATCCCCGAGTTGCAGTGTTTTGTTTCCATTTGTAGTGAGCGCGGGCGTTTGGCGTCAACGTTGCCTTACTTCCACATTTCAGAAGACTACCGTCCATTTTCGCCGGACGGACTTCACCTCATCGTTTGCGTCCATGGTTTGGATGGCAATTCTGCTGATTTACGATTGGTTAAAACGTACCTGGAATTGGCTCTACCGGGAGCTAATCTAGACTTCCTAATGTCGGAGCGCAATCAAGTACGGTGCATTTTAATTTTCAGTTATTTATATTATTTCCGATACTTGAGAGGTTCCAGTTTGTTATAGTTAATATTTGTACGTGTCATTTGGTTACACTGTAGATTTTCTGTTAAGCTCTATAGAATCAGTTATTAATGCGTTTTAGTTTTTCTGAAAGGATGATCAAAGCTTCTCGTCTATCCCTTTTAATATTTTATGTCGTGAATTTTGTGTCAATATATGTCCCCTTTGCAGTTTAAGTTTGCTCTGATTGCTATGGAAGGCTTAATTGTTTGTATGGTTTCTCATATAGGGAGGAACTTTCTCAACATTTGAAGCAATGACGGACAGACTAGTGTCTGAAATTCTTTACCATATCGAAGCTTATGGCTTATCACCTGCCCGGATTAGTTTTGTTGGGCACTCATTAGGAACCATTATCATTAGATCTGCTTTAACTCGACCACAAATGCGACCATGGCTCCCACGGCTTCACACTTTTATATCTTTGTCGGGGCCACATTTAGGGACCCTGTATAACAACTCCGGACTCGTGAATATGGGTGAGAATTTAACTTCTATAGTAACAGTAAAGTTTGGTAGGAGTAATGGTGTTGTATTTTTCGTTATAAAGGTCTCTGGCTGATACAGCGATGGAAAAAATCAGGGTCTTTGCTGCAGTTGTCACTAAAAGACGCTGATGACCCACGGGACTCATTCCTATGTAGGTTGGCAAGGCAGAGTGAACTGCATCGTTTCCGGAACGTAGTTTTGTGTGGTTCGGCACAAGACCGCTACGTGCCGCTGCATTCAGCTCGCATTGAACTTTGTCGCGCAGCAGTGAAAGATACTTCCCCGTTGGGCTTGGCCTACCAGGAGATGGTGCAGCATATTATGCAGCCCATCATTGCCAGTCCTACAACGCGTCTGGTGCGTTATGATATTCACCACGCCCTTCCTTCTACGGCCAACACGCTCATTGGTCGAGCAGCTCATATCGCCGTCCTCGACTCGGAGCTTTTTATTGAGAAATTCTTGCTCGTGGCCGGCGTACGCTATTTCCTTTAAAAACTTAGTTTCTTTCTTCATTCTTTGCCTCTAGCGACAAGGAAGAAAAAATTCCTTTGATTCAGTTCGTTTTAAATCTCTGGGCCAATTTTGCAACAAAACAAGCTGAGCTGCTATTGCAATCCGTTTCACGGTTTATCGGGAGGGAGAAATCAAGCAATCGAAATTTTCAGAATTCTCTCTTTTATTCTAGTCCACCCATTAAGGTATAAGTTTTTTTTGTGGGAATTTTTAGACCGCCCATTTGGAACAGTTTTCCCCTATCCCCGGTGTAAGTGAATTTGTTATCCTTTGACAGGGTTGAAAAAGTGTGGGTGCATGTTATGGGGAATAATTGTGGAGAATGAATTGCCCAAATGGACTATCATCATATGTTTAAACACTCCATATGACATTCTCAGTTTTATTCTGGTTCTTTTTTTAACATACAGAAATTCAGTAACTGAAAGATCGTTATTATGCTTAAGCTTTTTCTTCATTTTGTAAGATTCACAGACTTCATTAGGTGCATACTGTCATACGATACGCAGACCCGATTCCACTAGTTGGATGCATTCTTGAGATCTCCACAATCACGTGGTACGTTCTTAGTCGAAATTGAGAAAGCTAGGGAAAGTTCGTCGTATTGCGTAATCACCTCCCGGTTTTCAAAATAAAATAGAAACGGAACGGTAAAGAAGTGGAGTAGAAGACAAGAATGACCAGAAAAGTAGACGAGGAGATAGATTGAGAATACAGAAAAGAGAAGGAACGAAGAAAAGAGGGAAAAGAAGAAAAATAAAAAAGAAGGAAAACGGAAGACCAGATTATTCGAACATATGGAGAATTATGGTGTTAGTAAATGATTCAGTGAAAAGTTTAATTTGTTCTGTGAATACTGCTAAAATGAGCAAGTCACACAAAAGTACCGATCTAAGAATCAATAATGCGACACTTGTCTAAACGGATCAGCTCATCGGCACAGCTTGACATGGATCGGGCTCAGCTAGGCCAACTATACCTGTTCCAGCCTATGTTGATGAAAAAGAGAAAATGAATTAAACGCTGAAAGATTTTAGTAAACGTTAATCTTTTTCGCTTCGTACACGTACAGTACTCG